>CAUYQG010199161.1:0-14267 GCA_963574415.1 Tarsius wallacei | reverse complement strand
AAATGTTCAACCTCACTAGTCATCAAGGAGATGCAAATTAAAACTACACTGAGATACCACCTAACTCCAGTCAGAATGGCTATTATCAATAACTCAAAAAATAACAGATGCTGGAGAGGATGTGGTGAAAAGGGAACACTTCTACACTGTTGGTGGGAGTATAGACTAGTGCAGCCTCTGTGGAAATCAGTGTGGCCGTTCCTAAAAGCTCTAAAAATCTACCTTCCATAGACCCTGCAATCCCCCTACTGGGAATATACCCTGAAGAACTCAAATTACTCTACAAAAAAGATACCTGCACACGTATGTTTATCGCAGCATTGTTCACAATAGCAAGATCATGGAACCAACCATGCTGTCCATCAAAAGAGAACTGGATTAAAAAAATGTGGTACATACACACAATGGAATATTACACAGCCATAAAAAAGAACAAAATCATGAATTTTGCAGCAACCTGGATGGAATTAGAGTTTATAATACCGAGTGATCTCTCACAGAAACAAAGATCAGAGTATCACATGTTTTCACTCATAAATGGACCTTGAACAACTATCGTAATACTATAAGAAAAGGATTGACAGTGGAGGAAACTATGGGGGGGGCAAGGAGGGAGAGAGGTGGGATTAACGGTAGTCAATATCTGTCTGGAGACAGGGGGGCATACCTCATCAATAAGGGTACCCGCACAATGCATATTTGTATACCTAACCCTTAACTGTACCCCACAATTTTAAAATAAAAAATATGTATTAAAAATAAATAAATAATTTTTCCACATAAAAAAAGAGGTGATTATTATTGACATTTTATACAGGGGAGAACTAAGATTTAGAGAGATTAAGTTCTGGGATCTCACAGCCTGCAAGCATCAGAGCCTGCAGACTTATCCAGCACTAAAACACATGCTACGCCCTTTGCCTCATGCCGTTTACTCTCTTGTAATCTAAGAAGTTGGCTCAAAGTATAGCTTTTATTTCTTCAAAAGAATTGTCAAATTATTTCTCTGCCTTATGACTTTGCAGTGGATTAAAATTTGAACTTAGATGCAGAAATAATGTTTATCCTTGTCAAGCATTTATATTATTGGCCTTATCATCCTGTCTGTTTAGATCTGTTTGAAACTTCAGAATCCCATTCAGTGTATTAAACTTGTGACATGTACACATTTGACAAGCATGACTGACTGACTTCAGAATTTTTCCTGGTTCTTGATTAAAAGACATTTAAAGGGAGCAGTCAAAAAATGCAAAGCAGCAACACAGAGCCTTGTGATACATTCTGAGAGATTCCCTCATTCTGTACTGGGATTCTGTGTCCATTACCAGTGTACTGTGTCAGGTCATTGATTTCGTTGTAGAAAAGAATTTTAGAAGGTGAGAGTTATTTTAATTTTTTTTTAACTTTCTAGTAGTCTTGAAATTGGAGCAGGTTTTTAAGAGTTTTTACTGGTTTTTGAATTTTTTTATGGTCTCTTATAGTCCTGATATTTCACTAGTCTGACCTGTTTACTCCATCAATTTCTTTAATCTCCCCAAGTTAATATCAATCATGAATTGAAGTTCCTTGTCATGGGCCAACCTGGTATCCAGTCACTATCCTAACTTACAGTAATCCGTCCCACATTTTTCCATCTTGTTCATTCGTTTATCAAGAAATAGTTTGGCAGACTCTTTACCAAAACCTACATATTCCACAATTATGGAATTTTATCAATTGCAAGACTCATAAGCTTATTTAAAATTCAGGTGATTTGGGCAGGCATTGTTTTTGATGAAGCCACAGTGACTTTAGTTATCACTGCTTTCTGGTATTGAGTCATTCTTGTCTTAGAAAAGAAACTTTTTTTAAAGGTTCTAAGATGATTTCAACTTTTAAACTCACTTTTAGTTTAAAAGTTTAGTTTGGTTTAATTGAAGAGTCCTAAGAACCTAAAAAGCAAGTTATGATGCAAACCTTCATTGTTACCATGAGAATCTGGACACCTGTACCAATTTTGTATAATCAAATATCTTCAAAATGAACATACAAATGTGCTGCAAATAGAAAAGATATTTTTACATGATTTAGATAAATAATAGTTTTGGTGTGGGAGGATTGTTCTAAGAATGTACAAAAAGTTAATGCATTACTCATTCTTTTGCATCTTGTTCCTCCATAGGGGAGATAGTTTGTTTAAACAGAGACCAGAGCCTGCATATTCCATATATAATTTTCCCTTATCTGATAGATAGTTACAGGAAACTACCCTGGAGAGATGCATGAAAGAATGCATTTAATTTGGGAGGAAAAAAATAACTTGTATGTGTCCCTTTTAATTAGCGAACGAAGACCCAGATTTCTCTAAGGATTCCCTTTCTAGCCTGTATTTATAGAACAGTATCTTAAAATGGCTGTTTCTCAGAAGAAACAAGAATTTTTAAAATGTGCCATACTTTCTATCATAAAGTAGATTTTAAAAAGTATGTTGTACTTGATAATTTGTGAGCAGTTAGGAATCTTTCTGTGTAGAGTTGCAAACATTGGGTGGCTCGTGAGCTAATTTTGGCCCTTGGCCAAAGCTATGTGTGAGTCCTTGTGTCTGTGTGAGTGTAGGTGTATTTTAATTAATCCCAATTGCCATTTATTAATTTATAACAGCCTTTACCCCTTCAGGCAGTTGTATACATTTGCTGTCCCCAAATGGCCTCTGCAAGCATTTGAGTTTGTAGCCCCTGGGGCAAAAGGGAGAAGGGTCACCTTGGAGATGGTGTAAGAAATGTAGATGAGATGATTATTCCTCCCTGGAATTGGCACAAACTCCCTTATGTATTTAGGGTTTACTGTGTCTTTTTTTTTTTTTTTTTTAACAAAAAGTGGTTCTCTGATCATTTTTATATCTGCTTAACACTTATGTGTGTAAATAGAACTCCAAAGCAGTTTGGTAGAATAGGCCCACAATGAAGTAATGGATCTGTTTATTTCAATGATGATGATGAGAAACTATTAAGGAGCAGAGTTTAAGATGATAAAAAGGAGTTCTGCATTTTTGAGTTTGACAAATTATCAGTGGATATGAATATGTATGTTTTTATCCTTTTTGATGTATGTATCTGAGTACTCAGATAACCTCTGTCTCAAAGTTACCATGTAACTCTGAAATGTTTGTGGCATAGATTTCATATCAAGGCACTTCAAAAACATACACATATATTCTTTGGTTCAAACAAGAGCCAAGGTTCCCCTCTTTTTCATTATTCTGTGTTTAACTCATGTGGTGCCATGTTTTAAGGCCTACTGACTTTTTGTAGTGATCTGACCATCCAGTGCTGTCTGAGCTACTACAAAATGATTTGACATCAAACCTATGGCCTGCTGTGTGATCTTGGGCAAATCACACGACTTCTTTGTGAAGTCTATATGCTAAACAACACCAAGAACCTTTTCTACTGAGAGTTCATGAAGATTAAATGAGATAATATATGCAATGTCTTAATAAAAAAACAAGTTATTATTTATATAACATTACTAAGCACTATCCTTCCACTTTCCTCCATCACACTGCCAGTGTCTTCGCCCAGATGACCACCTGTGTCACATTTGAACATGTTGTTAACATTCACTTACCTCTCTCTCCCCAACTTCACCCCGTTGCCTTGTTCTCATATGGCATGCTGTTAGAGTGGTATGTTTAAAAAGCAAATACAATATGAACAGTCCACGCTAAAGCCCTTCCAAGGTTTTCCACTGCTCGCTAGAACATGGTCTAGAAGTTTCTGATGTTGTGGCACCTGATGCCATTTCAACCTTGTCACAGTCATCATTTAAGCCATCCACCTTTCTTATGATGTCTTACCTGTGCCCTGTTCTGCCACATCATCCCCTTCCCCTTGGGATCCCTCATTATCGAGCTGGTCTTTCTGCTCAGAGACATTTCTTCTGTTCCTGGGCGGGTCATGCCTACTTTTCCTTTAGATCTCAACTCTTTAGCCACCTCCCAGCTATTTTCCCATATCCCTGACCTCCTACTCTTTAGCCAGATCTGACCCCTGCTACCCATATAGTACTATATATGGCTCCTTCCAGACACTTAGCACAGTTATAATGGTACACTAGTTTACGATTATTTAATCAACTTTTCTTATTTACTAGAATTAAGAACACCATGAGGTCAAGGACTGGGTCTGTATTTCTGATACCAAGTAGATGACCCCACATCCATATCTGTTAGATGAATTAATTTGTGAATGTCAGGGGCCCCTTATGCCTTTTACACTGAACCCTTATTATGATGTTGTGAGGTAGGTGTTAGGGTCCCTCTCTCATAGAAGAGGAAAATGAGAAAAGAGCTTTGCTCACGATGACAATGCCACAGCACATTGGAAGTGGTGCTGTGAGTCTCATACCCGTTGCTCTGCATCTAAGTCTTATCCTCCATTCCAAAAACAAACAAAAAAGAATAAATCCTATTTCCTTTATCACTGGCCTTTGCTACTCCTGAAAAGTTGTAAGTGCTTGAGATGTCATTGCGCTGGTTACAATTAGAAATGGTCTTGTCTCAACTAGCTCTGTTTGTTTTGTTTGCTTACTGTCAGAGAACCTGGGTTTTATGGAAACCTTTTACAGTTCATTAACAAACCTTTATTGAGTGCTAAGAAGGGTCAGGCTCTCTGCTCTTGTAAGGACGCCGATGTTTCAGAGTGAAATACACAAATTATTTCTCTTGCCTTGTACTCACAATTCTTTCTCATTTCAGTGTGTACACAGAGTCATGAGAACAAGATACCTTGCCTAACTCTGATCAAGAGTGGGGAGTTGATGCTTCACAGAGTGGGTGATGCTTGGAGAGAGATGTCTGCCATTTCCCAATAGACCTAGAGGCTCTCAAGTTTTCCTTGTGAACTCACTTCTCAGTTATGTAGGGATAGAGTTCCCACTTATGCCTCTGTGTGTAGAGGCTCTGCTTTTTCCTGATTAAACGCTGAAACAAATGTATAATGCGGGAATCACCAGCCCCCAAGTCCCCCCGCCAGATATATGTGTTCATGTCACACTTAAAATTGTTTCAAATTGACATGTTTGTAGACAGAGTTCCCCAGAATACCCACCACTTTGCCATAGTTCCCATCATTCTCTATTGTCCTGCGTGACCTGATTCACTCATTGATAATAATTGTCTGGCCCCTGTAGCCTTTGTTTGCAGACTGTATGGGGAGTACCAGGAGTAAAATACTTCTTGAATTGGGAAGCCGGCAACAAATTGTAGAAGGAGAACTGAACCAGCATGTGGAGTCCTGAGTTTGCTCTTGACCTGGCAAGCGACTTGTGACCATGACCGCCTCTCTGATCTTCCGTCTCCTCACCTATGCATTAGGAATCGCAGTTCCTGCCTTGTCTCCCTCCCAGGGACATTGTGGAAATCAAAGGAGATAATGGGCATGAGAACATGTTGTAAATGGAGAAATATTGTTCAGATATAAGGGACTAAAATTAAGAGTGAGTTTGGCTTCAGACAGCAGGCAGGCAGGTCACAAATAACCTGCCCCTATGATTTCTGACACCTGTCCAGGAAGAGAAGACTGATTAAGAGGGAAAGAGTTACACAGTCATGACATGCAGACACAAAGGGAGAAGGTCCTGTGCTTCTAATCACCAGCATGGAGTGGGGGAAAAGAGATGACATTCGTTTGAACCAAGTCACAGAGAACTACACGACAATTACCCACATAATTACATTAAATTTTATTGCACTGGTCTGCAGCAGTATGTTATGGCATCAATTATAAAGCGGAGGATTAAACACCTTATTTTTATACCACTTAAAGGTGTTAAAAACAAACTTCATTTAATAGTGAATTTGACTTAATTTTTTGCAACAGACAGGAGGGAGGAAATGTAGTTTTTCTAGCCATAATTTATAGCTGGAAGTTTATCGATAAGGCATTTCATTTCATACGGCTTAATTTCATGCCCAGTTGTAGTTGCAGAGTTGTCTGGTGACGCTGTATGCATTTGTAATTACTTCTCACCGCTACTTATAATTCTTCCTCAACTTCTATATTTGATGCCTTTCCAGATACAAATGCCAGCTTAAAGTCAGCCCAATTTTGTAGCCGTGAAGGCTGGAGAGGATCCAAAGAAGTGGGTGACACACACACTGCTCTCCTTGGCCTGCCACCTGTCCTCCTAGGCCTGCCCACCTCCGAACTGTGGTGATAACGTGCGTTAACTTTTGTTGCTTCAAGTCAAAAGGCTGCCAGGGTGCGAGAGGCCCTGTCGCTACATTTCCACAGAACTTGGCGCATTTTCTTTGTGATTTGCCATGAGATGTTATCATAGCTCATGGAGAAACGTTATTCACTTTCATTTACCAAAATTGAGTGCTCTATGAAACATTGACTCAAGCTGCTTTCTCCTAGCTGGTAAACACATTTATTAAAATGAAAAGATTAGAAACTTACTGTGCCCTACCTGGGCTGATTCACATCAACCATGAAAATAGCATTTTCAGAACCTAGGACCTGATGTTTTATTTTATTTCTGTTTGTTTGTACTGTTCTGAGACCTATGCTATGAGACTAATAGAACTATCAGACCTCTCAAATCTAACATCATAAAACAATTTGTCTTGGAGTCATTTACTTTGTGGGGAAAACTTATACTTGGTCCTCACAGTAAATCAGGATATTATCCAGCATGTTGTCATAGCTGAGAGTTTTCTATCTAGTGCATAGCGATGGGTAAATTAAAAAGAACTGTTCCTTAGGAGTCTTTCTTTTATGGTAAGAATGGCGCTGTACTTTTCTTCATAAATTGTTGGGTGTGCCCATGGTAAAGGCTGGGTCCCTCTGTGTTCTTGTAACACTGACAGTATTTCTAAGCATATACATATTCTGCTTTATGTAGCTTCTCTTTTCTAGGAATTTCTCCTTCTTGAAATGGAATTACTCAGGATCTGACACGAAATTTGTTTATGTTTATAGTTCTGGAATGAGCAGAGAGTTGGATATATAATAGATGTGCAATTGATGGCTAAATACACGAATAAGGGAAGGATTAAAAGGACTCAATCATGAGCAGCCAGGGTGGGACGTGAGGAATACATGAATAGTTTTTGCCTTTTGTCATTTTCCTCCTCAGAGTCATAGGGGAAAAAATCAATAGAACCACCACTGGATTTATAGTTGAGAATAACTTTTATCACCTTGCTGGTATTAGCATATTATCATTTGTTAAATTAGAAAGTGCTTGTGTAACGTGTGAGAGCTTAGACTCTGGGGTCAGCCAGGCTTGGGTTCAAAAGTTCCCTCTGATAATTACCAGCCTCATGACCTTGTGAACTCAACTGCATCCGTTTTTCATCTATAGAATGGGGGTAGTAATAACAGGGAAATCTGGTCTCACATACAGCAACCCTGGTCAGTCTTAAATCAGCATGCAGAAGTGTGTGAGTGGGTTATGGAATGTCTCTGAAAAATATAGAGGATTATCTGTTGGGTACTGATACGTGAAAGATACAAGTTTGAAAGGTAGGGAAGAGGATTTAAGCTGTATCTCTTATAAATTTATTTTCCTTATGAAAATCTTTCTGTCTCTTTGCTGGATAGCAGACACCTTCTTATTGCAGAAGTTTATCTTTCCTCCTCTTCCCATGCTTTCCCCCTAATTGTTGATATCTTGGCCAATAAAAATAATCTGTCCTGAATGTCACACAAAGCTTGGTTACCTTCAAAGTTTATCCCTAGAGTTGTTGTAGGGATTGAATCTGATTATGTTTGCAAAGTGCTCAATACAGTACCAGACACACAGTGAACTGTTCAGTAAATATTAGCTATTGTTTTTATTATTGTTGCCCAGTCACAGTTGCAATTGAATGTGACTAGAATTGGTATAAAATCATTACTGGTTTCCGAGAAACGCAAGGCATTTTGCAGGTATGGCTCATTAATATTAACCACTTCCCTGAGAAGCTGTCCAAGGAGTGGCATTCACCTTCACTGCAGATGGTCAGTCTGAAAGCTTAGACTGAGGTGGGCATGAATTGTACACACTGGTGTGCGGGAGATGTCAACCGCAGAGATGACATGCATTTGGCATCAAACTGACCCCGCCTGAAAGCACTTTAGACCTTGATTATGTCTCAGGTTTCTGGGGTAAATGCCAAGGTTGGGGGTATGTATGTCAGTTATTCTTCACAGTAAATGATGGGTGACACCAGGTCTGTCAGCTGTGGACCACAGGCTGGGATGGCAGACTGTCAGCTGAGAAAGGCTGGAGGCTGCCGCGTGGCTTATTGCTAAGGCTTCTCTGCCTTGGTGTTGTGTATTCTGTCTCAATTTCTGAGCAGGGTGGTAGCAAACACACTGGGCTGGGGAACAGGAAATCTGCATTAAGTTTAAGTTACAAGAGATACGAGAGGGTACTCCAAAAGACCCGGAATTATCTTTTGGAGGGCGGGCCCCTTGTAGTACTGGCTTCCCCTGCTAGGTAAGTGTTCCTAGGTACCCATTGGCATCATTGTATCAGTGTTATTATGAAAGGCTGCTTTCAGCTTCAGTGAATTTTTTTTTTTTTGGAGATTCTTTGAATGAGTTTGCCCCTTTCGTGGCGGGTGATATATGAGCGCACCTGCCCACACCGCACTAAAGTGCTCAGCAGTTTTTGACCAAAAATGACATGACCCCCATCCGCCACCCTTCCTATTCATGCTATCTCATCCAGAGTGACTGTTTTTGGTTTCCCTGGATGAAAAACGTCGTCAAAGGCAAACGTCTTGCCTATGTGGAAGAAGTGAAACAAAAAACAGCAAAAACACTAAAAGGCATCAAAATTGGTGAGTTCAAAAACTCTTTTGAGCAGTGGAAAAAGCATCTCGATGGGTGTATTGCATCAAACGGAGAGTACTTTGAAGGTGGCTGAAGTTTAAACATGTAAAAATAAATACACAATTTTTTACAAATAAATTCTTGGTTTTTGGGGGGGGGTCCCTTCTCCCAGAGATGATAGAATCAAGGGAGGCCTAGAGTTGCAAGGGACTTCTGGGCTTAGTCATTACATAATAACTAACAAGGTAGTATTTAATGAATAGGTACTATCTAGCAGACATTGCTCTAAGTGCTTTCATATATTATAACTCATTTAATTGTTGCAATAGTCTTGTAAATTAGGCAATGTTTCACCATCTTTGTATGCACCAGATACATGCTAAATGTTTTGCATATATCACCTCGCTGAATCTTTATGACTTTCAGTGGGGCTGTTGATATAATCCTTGGAAATAGAAAGGCTGAACCTTGGAGAACTTAAATGACTTGTTTCACTATAAGTTGTTATTAAGTGCTGGGACAGGATGGTCAATCCAAGGTGCCTGACAGCAAAACACAAGTACTCAAAGACTGTACTCTCCTGTCTCACCTTTTGTTTATTGTGGTTGAGGCTAAGAACTGAAAGAAACATGCCCCAGGTTGTAGAGGATGTTGGGTGGGTCTTTTTCAGGATCTGAGTTCTTTCCAGGCTCTCAAACACCCTGTGTGAACTCACATGGCTTTCAGAGTCTGACCAGTTCAAATCTGGTGTTTTGTGTCCGTCGCCTAAGTGAACATCTTGAATTGAGATTCCCCATTATGTTTAGTTTTATTCTGAGTTATGAGCAGAGCCAGGATAAAACTATCATGACAAAATGGTTTCTCTAAGTGCTAATCAGTTCTACGGATGTATGTTTACCACCACTGTTATCATACTGCTGAGAAGGAAAAGACAGTTTCTTTATCCAAGTTGTTGATGATGGAAGTCATCAAGAATTTTCTAATGTTTCATGAATGAAATTTTCAAAAAAATAATTTGCAAGTGTAGTTTCACATTTCATGTAGCCTAGAATGATTGACAGTGGTTTTAAAAAAATTCTTTATGGATATAATGATTCTGGAAGGCTAATCACTTTCTATTTTATGCCTTTGGTTGTCTTCAGGGAAGTCGGTGGTCAGTTTACCATGGTGTTTTGGTCATGAGGTTGGTGCATTATCCTGTGACTGAAAAACTTCAAGATTTGATGAAGCTTCCAGTTTGTCCCAAGCCCTGCTGTACTAAATTCGCATTGTAACATTTAGACGTTAGCCTTGATTGAGCAAATATTTTCAGTATCATAGGCAAAGGACTGAAGTTAATATTTTAGCTATGTAAAATATAGAACATTACTGTGTTACAGGTGAATCTTATCTGCTGTCCTTCTTTCTCACTTCTTCTCTCTACTGCTTACTCATTGCATTCCCATATTTATTTTCTCCCCTTCCTTCCAGCATGTAATGCAGTCTCCATAGATTGTACTGATGCAGAATTACCATTTATATTTATTAATTATTTAATACATTTTTGAAATCCACAATATCAGTGCTGTAATCCTAGAAGCGTCTGTGAGCATACATATTCTGCTGCTCAGGGACTGTGCACTAGATGGCACATGGACAAGGACACAGCATCTTCTTTAAATCCATAAATCAGGAGTATGCAGATTTCGCTGACAAGAGTAATCATAGTAAGATGTTTCCCCTCAAGAAGTAAATGACCGCATTTATTACTGATTTGTAAAGTGCTATATTTTATCACACCTTTCCCTTTTTTTCCTTCTTCTGCACCCAGTGCATAGGTCATCTGACCTCAACTAGCTCTGCATTGACCTCTATATCTTAGTTGACATCACTCAGTCCTCAGCTGTTATCAAATTCATTAGGTTGAACAGCCAACACACAGGAGAACTTTCTCATGAGGTAACTCCTGTCATAGCTCTGCCCATGAATTTCATCAAGCTGGCTTATCTCAAAGCAACTTCCAGGAACAAATCACAAGCAGTTTCCATTGTCCTCACCATTACCATCAACATCATCACCACCATACTCCCTATTGTCACTGTCATCATCACTACCACCGTCCTCACGATTGCCATCACCCCCATCTTCACTATTGTCCTCGCCATCATCATCACCACCATCCTCACTGTTGTCCTCATCACTAGCATCATCATTATTTCACAGTCATCCTCACTATTGCCCTCACCGTCATCGTCAATGATTGAGCCCTTGTTATATGTCAGGAATTGTACTGAGTGCTTTTCTTTCTTGTTTTGTTTTTGATATGAGAAGAGAGTTTATTTGCGCAAAGTTTGAAGATTGCAACCTGGATGCGCTGAATACCTTTCTTAACTATTTAACATTCTGTAAGGTGAGCATTATTATCACTTCTTTGACAGACACTTGAATCTCAGGAAAGTGAAATTGCTTGAAAAAGTCCAGACAGTCACTAAGTGGCTGAACTGGAATGGGATGCTTCTTCTGTATGATTCTGTAGCCCATGCCAAGTGTCATTATACAGTTATACTATTCATTCTCTTCCTGGCTACCCCCACCCTTTCCCAGGCACAGCGGGTTTGCTGAGGAGGGAATAAAATAAATGCGAGGCCTGACAGTTGTGAGCGAATGCTGGACAGTTCAAGTGCTAACCAGCTGGTGATGGTGAACAAGTCGTGCCTGGAGTTTAGCTTATCTGTTTGAAAAAAAAAACAACAAGGCAATGAATGAAATACTTAATGTCTCTTACAGTCAAAATTTCTACGATTTTCTGACCTCTCTGCTAACCGTAGAAAACAATAGCAATAACATCTTTGATTTTTCCTAAAATTGTTTCCCGATGATAGTAACAATAGCATCTCTGTTGCTTTGCAATTTGCAACTTATCTTGCATATTTTAATACTAATCATAGGAACAATAATAGCTGTCATCTATTTAGCACTTTCTGTGTGCCAGGCACTCATTTCATCTTCACAGCAGCTCTAAAGGTTTGTTCTTTACCACAAGCTTGTGAGGGGTCTAGTACTTCAAATCTAATGCATCTAATCTACATATAATGTAAATGACTCACCCATGGTCACCCAGAAACTGGCAGAGCTGGGACTCTGACTCAGTTTTTTCAATCTTGCACCCACACCTTCACTGTTAATCAAGACTTGCCCCTACAATGGTGTCCTATTTCACTATTGTAATGCAATTCATTGTAGTGTGGCGATTCGATTCTTCTGCTACTTAGTTGTTTATCTCTTGTATTTCCAGCCTTAGAGCAGCAATGTGTATTGCTTAGGAGTCAGGAGTGCCCTTAGTAGGTATGTCAGATAGCATATCGTTGGGAGCATAGCAAAGGGGAAGGGACAGGGCTGACATGTGGTGTCTTCTTTCCCATCCCGATAGTGGCACCCCTGCCTGGAATAGCTGTTGCTGAAGGGATAGTGTGCTACAGGCAGAAGTTTCTTACAACTGAGTGATGCTTCCCTTCTATTTCAGAGGAGTGTAATTGTTTTGATTATTTTCATTTTAATTCTTCAGTTGAACTTTCTTGCTGTCAGGATTAAAACCATTGTAACTTGTCCCAGTTTTTTTTTTTTTTTTTCTCTTTGAAGACATGATAGTACTGAATTTTCTACTCTCAGGGCTGAAGGAATTATAATGAAACCTGCTGTCTCAGAACAGAGATTCACCACCAGGGAGGCTGGCCCCTTAGAAGGCAGAGGGCCTACCAATTGAAGGGGGGAAAAAAGCATATTCAGTATTCTAAAATAATATTAGAACAGAAATGAAAAAAATAATGAATATTGTTTTGTTAGGTGAGAAGGCAGCGGGGTTACCAGTTGAAGGGAAAAAAGCATATTCAGTATTCTAAGATAATATTGTAACATAAATGCAAAAAAATGAATATTGTTTTGTTAACTAAGCTATAGAGAGTTAAGCTTTATAAAAGTCTCCTTGACTGGTAGGGCATGCATAAAAGTTAAATGCTCCCAACAAGGTCAGAGTTTCAGAATGTCTGTGATATGATGGGTCATGTTCACGGGAAACATACAAGGATATTCTTAGACACATCATTGGTAATAGCAGAACCAAACAGAACTAGGAAACAACAAAAGAGTCGTCCAAGAAGGAGGAGTGGCTGCATAGAGTATCAGATTGTAGGGTGGGGTAATACTGAGCCATTGATGTGAATGAACATATGTATTGATACTTGAATTTCTCAAACATGCATTTAAACTTAAACAGCAACAGTGTAAAGAGCACAATAAATGGTATGATTACTCTAGTATAAAAAACGGCCCCCCAGACAAACTATAAACTCTCTCTTTTCCCCTTCAGTTATAAATCAATCTCCCCCCGCCACTGTCATCTCTTTTTCTCTCTCTCTTCTCTCTCCTGTGCTATACATGTAGATAGACTATTTCCTTCTTCTAAAAGGATAAACAAGGATTTTGCTAGTAGGGTTACCTTTGGGGAGAGAGACTGCAGAGAGGGAAACAAATGTTCACTTTGTACTTTTTGAATTCTGAACCAATTATTCCATCATTTAGTCAACAAAATTTGTTGAAAGTCTGCCATGTGCCAGGCAATGTAATACTCTCTATATAAGATTGGCAAGATCCCAACTCTCAGAAAGTCCAGTCAAACAAACAGTAATAAGAAAACATTCAAAAGATAATTTCAGAAAGTTCTAAGAGCTAAGAAGAATGAAAAGGTCACGAGTTAAAGATTAATGGTGGAGGCCACTTTAGGGAGCATAGCAGTCAACTGTTGCCCCTTAAAAGCTCCATAAGTCCAGTCCAGCTTCAGTGGGCAGCACAGTTCGTTCCATGTTTTTGCTATTGTGAATAGAGCTGCAACAAACATACGTGTGCAGGTATCTTTTTTGTAGAATAATTTGAGTTCCTTTGGGTATATTCCCAATAGGGGAGTTGCTGGATCATATGGAAGATTGATTTCTAGTTCTTTCGGAAATCGCCACACTGTCTTCCAAAGAGGTTGTACTAGTCTGCATTCCCATCAGCAGTGTAGAAACGTTCTTTTTTGTCCACATCCTCGCCAGCACCTATTGTTGTTTTTTTTATTAATGGTGGCCATTCTTACAGGGGTTAGGTGATATCTCAGTGTGGTTTTGATTTGCATTTCTCTGATGATGAGTGAGGCTGAGCACTTTTTCATGTGTCTGTTGGCTGCCCGTATATCTTCTTTTGAGAAGTGTCTATTCATGTCTTTTGCCCACTTTTTAAAGGGGCTGTTTGTTTTTTCCCTTTCAGCACGTTTGAGTTCCTTGTAGATCCTAGATGTTAGGACTTTGTCAGATATACACAATGGAATATTATGCAGCCATAAAGACGGACAAATATATGAATTTTGCAGCAACTTGGATGGATTTGGAGTTGATCATACTCAGTGATTTATCACGGAAACATAGAACTGAGTTCCATATGGTCTCACTC
>CAUYQG010199160.1:0-14676 GCA_963574415.1 Tarsius wallacei | reverse complement strand
CACACACACACACACACACACACTACATAAAAAGAGATTGTGTGGTGAATCTTCAGAAGCAGATGGTTCATAGGAAAGGACAACTTGCCTAAGATCCTTGGACTAAGTCAATGATGGATTCTGCCTAAGATCATCAGAATGACTTTGCAGTTACCAGAAACCACTAATTGCTTTTTTTAAGTTTTTGTTCGTTATCCTCTAGACTATTTGCTTTCCCTGTACTGGCAAAGGGTACTGCCAAGGTGCTCATCATTGATAATCACCAGGTTATGTGAAGTCACTGTCACATCAGATGACTGAAAAAAAAAGCCATAAAAAATAAACAAGACATTTTTACTTGAAGAGGTAAAAATATTTCCATTATAAACATGATACAAAATTACTAATCACTGAATAAACAGTGTTGCAAGTTTGGATTGATCATATCTCCAGGAAAGAATGATGTACCCTTTAGTTTAGCTTGAAAATGGTTTCCAGTGATAGCTAGAGTGTGCACATATGTGTTAGGGAAGGGTGAGAACTTAAATAGAAATTACTACTTGCAAATGGACTTATTTACTACTCAAAAATAGATACATTTATCAAATAAAAACACGATATACATTACGTACTATTTGCGATTTAGACTCTTTATTATCATCTTGAGAAGACTTATATACTCCAGAAAATGAAAGAACAACACAGGAAAACTTAGCTCTACATCTAAACAAACCTGCATATTCTTTTGTTTGTTTGTTAATATATTTTATTTTAAAGATGTGGGGTACAATTCAGGATTAGGTATACAAGAGGACATGGTACAAAATCTGTATATTCTAATAGTGAGATAACTGACTATCCCAGCACATTGCCTAATTTCAATATCCTGACCAATCCTTGCCAAGACAAGTTTATGGTTAGCTTCGGCTTACCAAATTCTAAAATCCTCTTTCCCTAACTTCTATGAAACATTCCATGATTATTCTTGTATATATCATCCTTTGCTTCAGCGATCAAGATAAACCTACATATTTTCAGCTCCAAGTGTGTTACTAATAGCCTTTAGTTGTCAGCTTCTATTATTAGTTTTAAAAAGTAAAATTCAGTACACTTGTAGAATGGTTTTGAAATACACATCGATGAGTTTCAACACTGCCATTTAAAATATTTATCTAAATGACTAGAAAATCTTGCAGGAATCTATTAAGAATATTTCCCCTTTTCTGCTTTTAATTTCATCTAGAGCCTGGTAAGTAGAAAATTAGAAAATTTTAAAGAATGAATAAAGGGAAAATATTTATAAGAATGTATTTCTTCTCCATTCCATTTCTGTTTAGAAGTTTCAGCAACTACAAGCATTGATGAAAATTCATGCTTATAAAATATCTTACTTCATTTGTTTAACCTATAGACTACCTTGATGAAATTTGATTTTTTAAAGAGGCAAAACCGAATGATCCATTTATTTTATTTCCTATAATAAAAACAGTCAGATAAAAAAGTGTAGTGTAATAAAAAGTGCTTTTTTCCCAAATACATTCATTTAAACTTCCAGAAAACTCTGATTTACCTGAATTCTGACATAATAATACAACCTGATACATCAGATATTTATTGTCTTTGAATTGTCCTCAGGAAAAATCAGAGAAATTATGAGCCTAAGGCTAACCAAAGCAGAACAATTATATGAATTATCTGACATTGAAATGTGTGTAATTTAGGCTATTATGATTATACATTAAGATGATAAAAGCAATTTCACATTTTAAAAATCACATTTACCTTTTTTCTCTTAGGGAAATGCATATGCATAAAATAAAGCTTAGGTAGCAATTATAAATTGTAGATAAAAATTGAGTAATTGCAGTCCTGGTTTCTTACGTTATTATGAGGATGATTTTATTTCATTAAATGTACTTACCAAAACTTTTAACTGTATCTTGGCCCTATACAACTAACAATGAACCAGATAAATTATTGGTCAAGCTCTATTTCAAAATATTTCAGTATAAGTAAGTTGTGACCCATGAATAACACAGATTTTTGGACGTTTGGGATGGCATGACTGAAGTTATATGGATTAGCAAGTTTAACAAAAGGCGCTAATTTTTCTTCATACCTTAGGGTTCCACTGATACAATGCAAAATAGATTTAGTTATATGAATAATCATGTTATTTATTCATTTCCCCCAAATAAATACACTTGGGTTAAGTGGAAGAGTGTGAAAATGTCCCATTTGTAATGGCATCCTTGTTTCCATTTTGAGCTCATTACTCCATTTAACTCAAGAAAGTTAAATCAAATTAAGGAAAGAAAAATTTAGAAAGCACTCCTCTTTAGTTTCTCACCATAACACACAAACCATCTTTGCCTGTTTCTGCCATGCTTTGCGTCCTGGGAAGGTGATTGGCATGAACTTGATGACATCCCCTGGTCTCTTTGCTCTTGGTGTTCATTGACTTTGCTTAAAGAAGGGCACTGGCAGGAGACTGAGAGGTGGGGACTGAAGACCAGGGCATGTGTCTATGTCCACCACTTTCTCACGATTTCCCAGTGGCTGTGGTGCAATTTTACAGCTCTTAAAGAAAATTCTCATTTTGACAGTTCAGACTTTAGCCAGTCTCCTATGAATCAATTTGCTACCCTTTTGGGCTGGAGTTTGGTAATGGTTTCTGCTGCTGCTGCCTTTTTGGGTGCTTCATCTTTCCTTATGATTCCCTTAAAAGTGTCCATGTCTAAATAAATAGAGTATTCACTAAACTGTCCTCAGTTGGAGATTTAAATGTGCCATTTGTTTCATGCAAGAACTCTAGGTATATATTTCCTCCAGTGCTGTTTGAGGAGGCATACTTCAAAATATCCTTAATAATACAAAGGATGACTTTAAAAGAAAGTTTGATAACTTGAAAAATTTCCAGGAGAAATAGATATCTCATTTTAATTTAATTTATTTGATTATTAGTGAGGCTAAGTCATGTAATGTATATTTAATAATTATATATTCATATATATTTAAACTTATTTGATGAACATTCTAACTCCTGGTTGTTTACTTTTTGAAAGAGAGATTTGTCCTTTTCGTATAGCTTTGAAAGGGTTTTCATAATAAGAATATTCAATTTACTATTTTATTATTTATTTATTTATTTATCTATTCATTTATTTATCTATGTATTTATTTTGTTAAGACAGGGTCTTAATATGTTGCCAAGGATGTCTTAAACTCCTGGCCTTGAACAATCCTCCTGCCTCAGCCTCCTGAGTTGCTGGGATTATAGGCATGAGCCACTCACTGCATTCAACTTAAAATTTAATATTTGATAATTGATTTTCCTTAGGATTTTAAGGATTGTAGTTTCTGCCATTGCCTTTTACTTTAAAAAGTAATTTTTGAATCCCCGTATCGGTAACATTTGATGCTTACATGAAAATTTTAGTCTCACAATGGAAAAAACTAAACTTGATTACTTGAGTAGAAACATACATACTTTTTTTTTTTGAGTTGGAGTCTCACTCGGTCGCCCAGGCTGGAGTACAGTGGCACACTCAATGGCCCCCTCAGTGTTGACCTGCTGGACTCCGGCAATCCTTCCGCCTCAGCCTTCCAAGCTGCTGGAACTACAGGTGTGTGCTACCACGCCTGGTTAATTTGTGATTTATTGTAGAGACGAGATCTCGCCAAGTGGTCTGGGTTGGTCTTGAACCCATGGGCTCAAGCAATCCACTTGCCTCTGCCTCCCAAAGTGCTGGGATTACAGACTGAGACACTGAGCCCGGTTTATACTGTATTTTAACGTAAGTTCAAGAAGGTTTTCCTGATTCCTGAGATTGTTGATCTTTGCCACAAATGATCTGGCTTGTTTATAGCACTGTGATTGGTACTTATTAGAAGTTAGGACTCAACGTCATGAGTAAAACCACACATCCTCCATATGCTTTGGCCCACTTGTCTACCCAAGCTGTAACAAAATCAAGATGGCTTCTCTTTTGTTTTTATTTTTAAATCCTGCATAGTGCCTCTCAGTGGAAGAATATCCTCAAAACATGCTATGAAATAATCCAGAAAATGCAGAAGAAGTTTAGAAGGGTGAGAATGGTTCTGAAAGCAACAAACTATATCTGGTACAGTTTATTTCCCTTCATAATTAATTTTACACACATTTTCTACTCATATGTAAACTTCCAAATTCAACACTGGTAGCATCATATGTTGCCTAACATGGTGCCTGAAGTTTATGCTCATTACAAACCAAAAAATGAAAGAACGGATCTTCCTATAATCCCCTGTACTTTCTTGTGATGTGTATTCATGTACTAGCCCAATCATCATATTTTGATATTATATAACAATGGCCACCACCACCACCATCTCACAATAGAAAAATTTTTGTTAAAGGAAATGAGCTTTTGCAAAGGTTTCTGCAACTTGTTTCAAGTTTGTAGTTGGTACATACAAGTTCTTTCTTCCAAAACCAATTTCTAGTTTCCTTTGCTGTCAGCTAGAGTTTTATTCAGTCATGGTTCTTGACTTCATAGATTGAACCAAATAATTACCATTGTAATTCTGAGTCATTTGTGATTTTACTATTTAGGGGTGTTGTAGTCTTTCATTAACTTGTGGCATTTGACAGGGGTGTCACTAAGAGGTGCAACCAGAAAATCACTTGAATTCCAGAAATTCTCCCTTTTCTCCCTTTTTATAGTGACATCCGCTTTTTTCCTTGATAAATAGAAATAATCAAATGCGACTCCCTTTTGTTACTCACTGATGAGTCACACGTGATAATGTGGCAGCCTCAACTTGCAGTTCAGAGCGACCATTGTTGTGCACGTGGGTGGAGACATATCATCTTTGTTATCTGAGTCCTATAAATCAGCATTGTCCAAGATTTGGAGAAGAGGAAGTATAATAAAGAATTTGACACTGTATTTGATGCTTTACCGCTGGCCATTTTTCAGCCCATCCTCTCCCTCTTCCCCTTCTGCCTCAAATCTGGGCAAGCTGATAAGACAATCTGGTGCTCCCTCCTTTGACACTGGTAGGATTTTCAGACGATTTAAGTTCCTGCCTGTGTGTGGCAGCCTTCACCACACATCCACCTCCAAACACAACAAAAAATTCTACTCAATTTCCTTTTCTTGTTCTCTCAAGTCACTTTGAACACGCTTAGGATGCCTGTCCTACTCTCCTTGGAAAATCTTATTATGCAGATAACAAACTTTGCCACACTTTCTTGTTATGTGTGTGGCATTATCAGTTTTGACATATGAACCCAATTTGGGGGGTGGGGGGTTCATCCTGTAAGTGTTGGGACTACAAGAAGTCAAAAATGTTGATTTTGTCATTAGGGTTAAAAGTAAGAAAAGCCAGTGTCTTTTCATCTTTTGAGTTCCAAATACATACATTTTAGCAATGAGAAGAGCAACTCTTTCTGTTGGTCACTTGCTATCCTTCAGGATACAAGATTATATCCTCAATCTGTACTTCATACAGCTTCCCACTTATGTAATGAGTTGTCATCCAGTCAGCTTCCTAATTGATCTTTAATGGGTCATATTGCCATTCTATGAATAAAAAACATTTTTTGTGTCCTTTTAAAATCTTACAACTATGTTTAAAAAATTTACTGGACTAGCTAAGATCCTAGTACAATGATGTAGAAGTAATGAAGTTAGGTATCTTTTTTTGTTCCTGAACACAAGGTGAGAGAAAATAACTATATTCACCTTTAAAATCTTTGTCTAAATTTTTTCTTCAAATTTTCCTCACTAAATGTGTTTCGTAGATAAAACACCATCATTTATATATAGATTCTGTGGGTTAGAAAATCAGGCTGGGCTAGGTCAGACAGTTCTTTGCTGGTCTTGCTAATATTTCTTGTGAACGAAAACTTATATCATTGTGAAATGACCTACTTTATTTCTGGCACTGCATTTTGCTTTAGAGTCTACTTTATCTTATATTAATATAGCTACACTGAGATTATTTGGTGTTTATATGGCATATTTTGTTTTACCTCTTTATATTCACTTTTCTGCATGCAGATATTTCAGATGTTTCTGAAATGTATTATTTTGTTTGTATTTTTTATTTAGACTGACGAACATTTTCTTTAACATTGCTTATTGTCCATTTATTCATATATTGAATTTTAACTTAAAATTCATATATTGAATTTTAATTCTGTGATGTTATTCATATTTGGTCCCAAAATTTTTTTGTCATTTCTCTTCTTTCTGATTGATTGAGACTTTTCAGTATTCTGTTATCCTGTTGGTATGCTAGTTATATAGTCTTTTATTTGCCTGTTAGTTGTTAACTTAGACATTTTATGTTCTCTTGATTTATTTAATTCTATATGTACTTTAAAACACAAAAATATGCAATTATTGTTTTATTCAGAAATGTTACATTATATCTACTCACATGATTTACATTTTTACTGATTTTTACAATTAAACCTATATTTTGTCTTCTAATTGTATCTTTGCTGTCTCTTCTGTAGTCTTTATTTTGTCTTTCTGTGCTTCATTCTTGATGCTTTTTTCTCATTCATTTGAAAATTCACTAATTTTCTGTTCATTTACATTATATTTTTTGTTGTATTTGGCTATTAGGTCATCAATTTTAGTAATTGTATATTTAGTGTAAGATTTCCAGTGGTTTCTTTTTTAAAAAAACCTACAATATCAGCTTTTAAAATCTTTTAGTTCTTTGCTGAAATTCTTAAGCTTACCTTTCATCTCCGTGATAGACATTGCTATTTTATTTTATTTTATTTTATTTATTTATTTATCTTTTTGAGTTGGAGTCTCACTCTGTCGCCCAGACTGGAGTGCAGAGGCCACTCCCAGCCACCGCAGCCTCGACCTGCTGGGCTCCGGCGAGCCTTCCGCCTCAGCCTTCCGAGTAGCTGGAACTACAGGCACACGCTACCACAGACTAGGTTAATTTTTTGATTATTGTAGAGATGAGGCCTCGCCAAGTTGCCCAGGCGAGTCTATTTTATAAACCAAAGATATTAATTCTACTATCTTCAGTACCCAAAAGCCATCATTATTTTAAATCATATATATTAATTAATTAAGGTATGATCAGGAGCAATTGGTTTATGTACGTTTGTCCTTATTCTTATGTCGTCTTCTCATTTTCCTAGATATCTTTAATTGTGTGCTGGACATTTAGTTGAAACACATTTAAAAATTTTTTTTCTTTTTTTTTTTGAGTTGGAGTATCACTCTGTCACCCAGGCTGGAGTGCAGTGGCAAGCTCACGGCCACCGCAGCCTTGACCTTCTGGGCTCAGGTGATCCTTCTGCCTCAGCCTTCCAAGTAGCTAGAACTACAGGCATGCACGGCTAATTTTTTAATTCATTATAGAGATGAGGTCTTGCCAAGTTGCTCAGGCTGGTCTCTAACCCATGGGCCTCTCATGTCGGCTGGGAATTTTATAGGCATGAGCCACTGCGCCTGGCCTTAAAAATAATTTTTAAGGTGTTAGATGATCTAATATTCTCCAGAGAGAATTTTTTAACCTCTTCAGGTACCTGGGAACATTAAAGTTTATGATTAACCTAACCCAATTTCAAGAAGTGAAATTGTTTTGCACCACCAGTATAACTCAAAGCATGCAATGGTCTATACATAAGGGCTTACTCCTGTTTGCGTTTACTCCTAGGATACAACACTTTAAAGTTTCTACTCTAAATAAGGACAGTTTATATGACCTCATAGTTAGCGTGTTCTTTTGCATTCTAATTCCCATCTTTCTAGTTCTACAAGGATGTAATTTTCCTGCTAATTTGTTCAGCTGTACTTCTGGTTTTACAAAGAAATTCTGTGCAAAGTGGCCCCAAATGCTCGACTCATTTTGCTGATAGTCAATGTATTTAGATGTATTCCACATCTTAGCCTTGGGATTTCTTATTATTGTGCTACTTATTTAATTCTTCTAGAAACCTCTTTTAGTTACTGTATTTATAATTGAGTAAAGAGGACTTTCAATTTCCTAGTTCACAATTGCTAAAAAGAGAAGTCTTGGGCTTTATTTTCCTTCTGTGTCTTAGTTCATCTGTGCTGCTATAACAAAATACCTTAGGTTGAGTAATTTATAAACAGCATAAATTTACTGCTCACAGACTGGGAATTCCGACGTCAAGGCGACGGCAGTTTCAGTGTCTGTTAAGGACTCAATCTCTGCTTCTAAGATGGCACCTTGAACACTGCTTCCTTTGGAGGAGATGAATGCTTTGTTTCCACATGGTGGAAGGGAAATAAAAGCAAAAAGGGCCTGTCTAGTTCTCATTACCCCTTTTATAAGGCACTAATCCCACTGATGAAAATGGAGCCCTAATGACCTAATCCCCTTCTAATGCACGCTTCATAATACTGTTGCTTTGGGGATTAAGCTTCGATATAAATTTTGTAGGACGCATAAATATCCAAACCATAGCATCCTGACAGGGAAAAATGTTAGAATTGTGAATCTTATGAACTTGAGTACGTTTTCACAAGTATTTTATTATAAAAAAATTCCCTGATCAGGGGCAAAGCTGAGTGAAATGTCATGATGATGAATAAGGTATTTAATAAATATATGAATGGTGGTGTTGTGGTGTTGGCAGAGTTAATGTAGATAGAGAATGCAGCTACAAATTAGGTATGTGTCTATTTTACTGAGGACAAATTACTGCTCCTGCCATGATGGAAGAATTCCAATGTAATCAATCTTAATTTGCCACCAGTTGGCTGCTATTTCTCTCCAGGGAATGATGCCATATCAAGGAATCAATACTATTCTGTTGTTGACATGTTGGATATGCAGTAGAATGTTAGCCAAATCAGTCCTGGTAAGACAAAGACTATGCAATCATTTTATCCCTGCTGGCATGGCTATATTTTTCTTATGATATTTAATGAAAATCAGGTTATTTGAGAAAGTAGACTGAATCTCTATTAAATAGGTCATTTTGTCTAACTGATCACTGAGAGCTTGATCTATTGAAGATATATTTTGATAATCAATCTTAAGGCGATTAAAGATTCTCATACTCAGTTGAGAGCATCAGGACACAGATCTTATACTCATTTCTCTAATGTTATTCCTTACAAGTCTGTGATGATCAGAGGAGCCATTAGCCACAGTTCAGGTTTCCATGTAGCTCCAAAACTGGTTAACTCTTCTTCCAGGCCAAGTAGGCAAACAGATTTATTGTTCAATGTTCTATCTAAAACAAGTATTTCCTTATCTACTGTCAATCAGGGACATCTCTGTGAGGTTCTATGTGAGCAAACAATGTTGTTTTATATTGTGTCAACATGTTATGTAAAATTATCATAAATTAAACTCCAGGTTTTTTATTTCTCATTAAACTGGTCATAAGGAATTCCACATGAAACCATAGGCTTGGGTTGAGGTAGAAGTGATCATTGAATAATATACTCTATGGAGGTTTGAGGCATTGCTTATGAGGCATTGCTTCAGAGACAGCTTAGTCCTGATTTTTATACAACACTCATACTTGGTAATGAAATTCTTAACCCTATGCTTTCATAGATCAGGTTATACATATTTTCTGCTAGGCAGGTCAGACCACAAGGTCACTTTGTGACTCAAAGTCAGGTATTTTGTTTCTATCAGTATCCAGCATTCAGCCAGAAGCTGTTGTCAAAAATAAAATATATTTTGGAAGAAAACAGCATGTTTTTCCTAACCTGTATAATGTTTCTCTTATCAGGGCTTGTCAGAGGCTCCATACACTAATGGTGTCTGCCACAGACACGTGGAACATCATTGCTCTGTTTAATAAGACTCAAGTGGCTTAGTAGTTTGCAGTGTCCTGGACTTACCATTGTTCTGGAACTCACAAAAATTGGCAGCCTTATAGTTAATTTGGTTAATGGATCCATTGCTACACTATAGTAAGTAATATGTAACCTTCCCAATCCAGAGAGTTGTGTCTCTCTCTTAGCAAATAAAACTTATTTTTATCTTTTTTTTCCCCTTTGGAGAGATAATCTAACATAACTAAGAAAACTAGAATCAGAACCTTTTCTAAGTTGGTTGATCATTGATATTCATTTGACTTTCACTCCTTGATAAGAGCAGTTCTTACCAAATAGAATAAAATAATCATTACTTCCTGGTCCGTTGGTCTAATCAGCAAGTGACCTGTATTGCAAAATGGTAGGATGTTCAACTGCTATCAGGATAATGGATAATCAAGGCATATTCAGACTACACTATGACAATGATGGAGATGACATAGCACTAAAAACTAGGTTTTTTTGTATATTGCTAGAGATGATAAAACATTTATTGAATAGATAGCTTTATGTCAGGTGCCAGAGGCTGTGCTAATTTGTCTGCAAAAATAAGATAGTGCAATTACAGTCCTCATTCCATTACATAATACAATTATATTGTCATTTTTAAAGATAAATTTACCTTACAAAGGCTAATAAGAAAGTTAAGTAGAGATATAATTCATCATTGTTTTAAATCTTATAATTTTCTGGGAAATGTGGTTTTGAATTTAGTTGACTATTTTGATAGAAGTTCCATTGGTTTTGCCTGGCTTTTAAAATCATAACCATAGTGCTATGTTTTATGAAACTGATATTGGGATTCTGTAATCTACTAAGTATGTCTGTTGTGAATATGCATTCTGAACCCACTTATGCCGAAACTCCACTTACTATCTGACTTTTCATAAGCTTCCATTTGAGTAGTGGACTATTGTGGTATTTTGAATTCCAGATATCAGGATAAGATCAGGTATGCTTCCTTGATAACATTATTTTGCCTGAAGTACTTCATTTACCACTTCTTATAATGCAAGCCTGATGACACTCAATTCTCTCAGCCTTAGTTTGCCTAAAAAGCCTATTTACCTTAAATTTGGAATGATATTCTTTGATGGATATGAAATTATGAGCTGATTCCTATCTCTCAGTAGTTTAAAAATGTGACTCACGTGTTCTAGCTTGCATAGTTTCTGATGAGAAATCTCTATTTTAAAAAAATCTTTATTCCTTTTCTTTCTTTCATGATTTTATCTTTATCTTTTGTTTTCAGTAGATTGATTCTTATGAATCACGACATATTAGTGGATTTTATTTTTTAAATTCTACTTAGCTGCTGGGCTCAGTGGCTCAGCCTGTAATCTCGTGCTCCGGGAGGCTGAGGTGAGTGGATTGCCTGAGCCCTTGGGTTCGAGTCCTGCCTGGGCAACTTGGCGAGACCTCATCTCTACAATAAATAAATCAAAAATTAGCCAGGCGTGGTAGCGTCCGCCTGTAGTTCCAGCTACTTGGAAGGCTGAGGTGGAAGGATCACCTGAGCCCAGCAGGTCGAGGCTGTGGTGGCTGGGAGCAGCCACTGCACTCCAGTCTGGGAGACACAGTGAAACTCCAACTCAAAAAAAAAAAAAAAAAAAGAATTTGTCAACAAACAATTATCCCAAAATTTCAAAGAATGCTAAGTAGAATTTTTTTTTTTTGAGCCCAGCTATTGACAAATTCTTGACCAGTATCTTTTCAAATGATTATTCATACTCATTGTCTCTTTTTTCACTACCTGTTATTTTAGACCATTTGAAAGTGACATGAGTATTATACTTTTAAAAAATCTATTTTGTGTGTGTGTTTCAGTTTTGACAAATTCTTTTGACATATATTCAGGTTTACTTCTTCTTTCCTAAGTCATATTCAATCATTTGACAATTCCTGTTGAAGGAATTCATTATAGCTTATAATTTGATTTCTTACTTCTAGCACTTTTTAAAAAACTTAGCCTTGACTTGAAACTCAACTTCTAGCATTTTCTTTTCCTTTTTTGTTCCCATTCTACTGCTAAAATTTTTCATCTGCTCATACATGCTGTGTATCTTTTCTACTAGCTCCTTTGACATATTTTTCATAGTGATTTTGTACTTATCATCTGAAAGGGTCTATAGTTGGGTCATCTCTGATTTTCTGTATCTAGGTCAGCTCTGTAGCTGGTTCTACTGATTACTTTTTTTCTTGTTGCTCCCCCTGCTCTTACTCCACCCAACTCTATTTTATGGCTCATAATTTTTTATTGAATGCCAGATAGCATGTGTAAAAAAAAAATCATAGAAAATGAAGTACACTGATCCTTGAACAATACATGTTTAAACGGCATGGGTCCATTTATATACAGATTTTCAAACAAAAATGGTTGACTAATGCAGTGTTTTGGGGATGTGAAGCCTGCATATACGGAAGGCCAATTTTCATATATGGGGTTTTGCAGGGTTAGCTCTGGGACTTGAGTATGTGCAAATTTTGGTATAGGCATGGGTTCTGGAACCAATTCTCAATGTATATTGAGAGCTGACTATAATTGGCATTTATCCCTGAAAAATGTGGATGCATTCACTTTTGTCAGATTGATAGTGTGATAGGTTGAGTCAATCTGGGGAGTAGACGAGTTGCGTTTTGTTTTGTTTTGGTATAGAATCTTTAGTGCATCACAAGCTCTTTCACTGTTGAGCTGTTGTTAACTTGTGCTTATTGACTTAAGGGTGCTAAAGTTTATTACAGTCTTCCTGTTGTCTTCTTTCAACAGTTTCTATGTACTGGCATCATAGAAGCAATGTCTCTTCAAGTTCTTGTGTCTCACCCAGCAGTAGATTGCTAACGCTTATTACTTAGCAATTACTTGGGCTCACAGTGGGAGCAGGAAGGCTCCTATTTAACCTCTGTCTTAGGCATGGCCTTTTCACAGAAGCTAAGGGATATGATCTCAGCATTTCTTCCTCTCTTCCAGGTGTCAAATTTCTGCCAAATTCTGCCTTTTGTCTACTGCAGGTTTGGGGCAGGAGAGGACCATTTGCTCTTTCCTGGTTTTGGCAGATGTATTCTTTGTATTGTTGCAGAATCTGGGGCCTACAGAATTTTAGATATTTACTTTTACTTATTTCTGTTTCTTTTTTGTTTATTTTTCTTTGCTTCTGTTTCATAAGCAGTTGGCTTTTACTTCTACCTTTCCAACAGTAACAGTGGATCTTTGCCTGGTTCCCAAAAGGAGAAAGGAGTGTTGTTTATCCATACCCTAATGACAAATTTTGTTTTATGCTCACCTAGTTAGTAATCCTGGAGTTGAGAGAGTTTGCTTCTCCTCCTGCAATGGCTTAAACCTTTTGCCTTATACGAGACAGAGGTTTGGGGAAGTGTTTTATGCCTTTCCTCAGTGGCAGCTGATTGCATCCTTCTGTCTGCATGAATAACATGACTCTCTGGTCCTCTCTCCTGTGGCAGCTGATTGTATCCTTCTGTCTTCATCAATAACCTGACTCCGGTACTCTGCCCTATGCCTAGTCTTTTAAGTCAGAAAATAATATTGAAACATGAGGAAGAGTTTGTAGTGAAGCAGAAATTCTTCTTTTGTGTAGGACTCCCAATTACATTCTTAAGTTGATATACAATACTCCATCTTTAAAATTTTAGCTGATTTCTTTCTACCAGTTTCTATGGCAGCCAGTGCTTTCTCTCACGCCCTGGCAAAGGGAAAACAGTTGGTTTTCGGCCTTCTTTCAGGGACTTATTACCCTTGGTATTCAGTTGTCTTGGTTGTCTTATGACCTCTAGCTCTCTGATAGGGTAAAGTTTTGTAGATTGTCTTTTTTTTTTCTTGTTTAGATATTAGGTTGGTTCTGACTTTGCTACTTTCTACTACCAGTAAAACTTTTGATTCAGGAAATTTGATGCTAACAAAGCCATTGGAAAATTTAAGAATTGAAAAAATAGGGAACCTCATGGATTTTAGAGAAGCCATTTCCAATGGTCTTCTCTGTGATCACACTGAAGTAGATAATTGTCAGTAGGACATGCAAATCCATAGGCTTCTTCCCAAGTCAGCAAGTTGCTGGCAGCTTTGCATCTACTTGCAGTTGAGACATAAGAATAATCTCTTCCACCTTTCCAAATCCATGTGAGATGTTTCTTGACAAAATTAGTACATAGTCTTTCTGGCAAGAAAGAGTTGGAAGTAAAATTTTAAGGATCTATGCTTCTGTATACAGTCAAGAATTTGCAATGGTGTGAAATAGACCGTCAACAAATAATATCAGGCACATGTCAACCAATTAAGTTGTAATTTCTTTGTATAAGCAAATGATTGAATCTCTGAATATGTGTTTATATAACTGATCTTTTGAATAAATATTACTTGTTTTATAATCCCTAGGTTATATTTAAAGTATGCTGTAATAGCTCTGCAAATATCACAGGATAAACATTTTTATTTTATTTTGAATGCCAAATGGTATCTCAGGAAATTCTTGCTAAACAATTGTAAAATTAATCTCTGCTTGATAGGAGTCATATTAGTATATAGATTCTATAACTTATTAGATATGAAGGCTTATGGTTTTTTTTTTGTTTTTTGGGGTTTTTTTTGAGTTGGAGTCTCACTCTGTCGCCCAGACTGGAGTGCAGTGGCCGCTCCCGGCCACCGCAGCCTTGACCTGCTGGGCTCCGGCGATCCTTCCGCCTTCGCCTTCCAAGTAGCTGGAACTACAGGCGTGCGCTACCACGCCCGGCTAATTTTTTGATTTATTGTAGAGATGAGGTCTCGCCAAGTTGCCTGGGCGGGTCTCGAACCTGCGGGCTCAGGCAATCCTCTCACCTCAGTCTCCCAAGGCGCGGAATTACAGGCTGAGCCACCGAG
>CAUYQG010199158.1:0-17308 GCA_963574415.1 Tarsius wallacei | reverse complement strand
AGTGGTTTGTTCAATTAAGCCCTGGTTCTTAAGGCTGCAATTATTTATTTTAATGCCATTACATTCCAGCCTGGACAATATTGCAAGAAACTGTCTTGAATATAAAAAAAAAAAAAAAAAAAAAAAAAAAACTATTTCAGAAGAGAAGAAAGGACTCAAATTAATAACTTAAGCCATCACCTTACGAAACTAAAAAAGGAAGTGTAAATTAAACAAAAAACAAGCAGAAAAAAGAAAATTTTAAAAGTGGAATAGTGCTTCTAACTCTACAGAATTAAAAGAATTATAAGTAAATATAAGCAACTTCATGCCAAAAAGTTAAACAACTTAGATAAAATACACACATTCTTAAAACAGTACAAATTACCAAAGCTGACTCGAGAAGAGAAAAACTAAATAGATCTATAACAAATAAAGAAATAGAATAGTAACATAAAATGTTTCCACAAAGAAAAGCCCAGTGAGTTTTCTTAAATATTTTAAGAAGATATAGTAACAATCTTTTACAAACTTTTTTGGAAAACAGAAGAAACAATTCTTGTCTCTTCTTAAAAATATATTTAGATACCAAAGCAACAGATAGACATCAGATAAGAAGAAACTACAGACCAATATCACTCATGAATATAAACTCAAAAATCCTTTAAAAAATTAGCAAATCAAATCCAACAACATATAAAAAGAATTATAGGCCATAGCCAAGTAGTCTACAGGTTGTTTTAAAATCAAATATACAGTTAATATAAGATACCAGATTGATAGAATAAAGAGGAAAAAACACGTGATCATCTTAATAGATGCAGAAAAAACTTAGCAAAATCTAATACTGATTCATGACAAAAATTTTCTCAAGCAAGAAATAGAGGAGAGCTTTACCTAAAATAGTGCACCTATGAAAAATCTATAGCTTACATCATACCAAATGGTAAAAAAAAAAAAAAAAAAAACCCGTGTTATTTCCCTGAGATGAGGAACAATGCCACTTTTGCCACTTCTATTCAACATTGTAAAGTAAGTTCTAGCTAATGTAAAAATAAAAATAAAATAAAGTTAAAGACATCCAGATTGGAAAGAAAGAAGTAAAACTGTCTTTATTCATAGATGATATAAACTTGTATGTGGAAAATCCCAAGGTATTCATAAGAAAAACTACTAGAACTAATCAATAAAAATAAAAAGGTCACAAAATATGAGATCAATATTTCTATATATAAGCAATAAACAATCCAATAACAAAATTAAGAAAACAATTTTATTCACAATAGCATCAAAAAGGATAAAATACTTAGAGATAAATTTAACAAAAGATGTAGAAATCTTGCATACTGAATACAAGACATTGCTGAGAAATTAAACATCTAAATAATGTTTATGTTCATGAATTGAAATAGTCAGTACTGCCAGGATGATAACTCTCCCCAAGTTAATCAAGAAACTCGAAACAATTTCACTCAAAATCCCAAAAGGCTTTTAAAAAAAAGTTAATAAGCTGATTCTAAAATTTATATGAAAATGCAAAAAACTTAAATTGCCAAAAACAATTTTGAAAAAGAACAAAATTAGAGGACTACCACTATCTGATTTCAAATCTTACTACAAAGCTATGGTAATCAACAGAGAGTGATATTGGCAAAAGATAGGTAGATAAATTGATGGGAGAGAATTGAGAATTCAGAAATAAGATTTTACATTTATGAACTATAATGTGATTTTTGACAATGGAGCCAAGATAATTCAATTGGGAAAGGACAGGCTTTTCAAAAAGTAGTGCACATGTGGGAGTCAAAAAAAAAAAAAAAGAACTCAGGCCCCTACCTCAAACCCTACAAAAAAATAAACTCAAACTTAAATCTTAGAGTTAAAACTCTAAAACATATAGAAGAAAACATAGAAGAATTCTTTATGATCTTAGTTTTGGCAAATGTATCACACCAATTTTAAAATCCATACAAGAAAAAAATGATTAATTGGCCTTCCTGAAAATAAAAGTTGCTTCACTTCAAAAGATATAATTAAGCAAAGAAAGAGACAAGCCACAGTTTAAAATCATATACTGATATATCATATATTGATAAATTTTCTGTATTCGGACTATATAAAGAATACTAATAACTCAATTTTAAAAAGATATACAACCCTACTGAAAAAAATAGGTGAAAGATGTTAATACACATTTTCTCAAAGGAGATGAATGGCTAATGAGTACATAAAAAGATGCTTAATCTATTAGTCATTCAAGAAATGCAATTAAAACCACGATGAGCAAATCCTATGCACTTACTAGAATGACTATAATAACTTTTTTTTTTAATGTCAAGAGCTAGTGAAGGTGTGGAGAAACTGGAACTCTCATGCTTGCTAGTGAGAATGTAAAATGGTACTGCCACTATGAAAAACAGTTTGGCAATTACTTAAATAGTTAAACACAAATATGTCATATGACCAAGTGATTCTACTTCTAGATATGAAAGCATATGTCCACATAAGGAAATATACATGAATGTCATAACAACATTATTCATGATAACACAAACCAGGAAATCATCATAAAATGGTAAATGGGAAAACTATGTTATATTTATAAAATATAATATAAATAACATGACATAGTTACGAAACTATGCTATATTTATGGAATTCTATTCAGCAATTAAAGGGAATGAACTGCTGATACACGCAACAACATGAATCATCCTCAAAAACATTATGCTAAGTTAAAGAAGCTAGACAAAAAGACTACATATTTTATAATTCTATTTTTAAGAGATATCTAGAAAAGGCACATCTATAGAGACAGAAAACAGATTAGTGGTAGCTGGGGCTGAGAGTAGGAGCAGGAAATTAACTGCAAACAGTAATGAGGGGACGCTTTTGAGATTATGGGAATATCATAACACTGAATTTTGGTTATGGTGCTAGAATTCTATACGTTTACTAGCATTACTGAATTGTACATTTATTTCAAGTGAATTTTACGGTATATAAATTCTATCTCAACGAAGCTCTTAAAAGACAGCAAAATTGAACATGACTTTGTTGTGAAAGGTTTGTTTCTTAACGCTTCAGACTACCCTTTCTTGTCAGAAGTAAAGGTTGAACCTCTGAACATAGAATTTATTACAAGCCATCATAGGGAGAGATCAGAGATCTGGGAAGTCCCCAAGAAGAGTTTTAAAACAGGAGCAAAAAAGAACGATGTGTTTGGTTGCTGTGGGCATTCACAAGAGGAGTCTGTATTCTCTATCACAAGGCTGAGATACTAGAATCCCTAACAAGGGTGATGAGGGAGAGTCCAAAGGCATTTAGAGAAGTTCCACGTTGGACGGGATACTGGGATGGCAGTGACTGAGAATGACTGCAGAGGTAGCCTCGTGGAGTTACCCACATTGTGGGATGGGGCAACAAAGCAGCCAAGGATCAACGGAACCTCCAGGACATCATGGAGATCACAGAATGCAGAGCTGGATACTGAGGCAGTGCAAGACTTTCAAAGATACTGGGCATATCAGATGGTCCCCAAAGACCAGGCAGGAAAGCTTTAGATCCTGTGGGCAAATCCTTCATGAATGGCCTGGTGCCCTTCTCAATAGAGTTCTCCCTCTATTCATGTGAGAGCTGGCAGTTCAAAAAAGCCTGACACCTCTCTTGCTTCCACTCTTGCCATGTGTCATGCTTGCTCCTCTTGTCTTTCACCACAAGAAGCAGCTTCCTAAAGCCTCACCAGAAGCTGAGCAGATGCCAATGTCATGCAGAACCATGAGCTAAATCAACCTCTTTTCTTTTTAAATTACCCAGCCTCGGGTATTCCTTTAGAGCAATGCAAAATGGACTCATACACTCCTTTTGTTGCTCATCAGTGGGCATTTACAGGGTGTGGAAAGCTCTCAGTGAACTTGGGGCAAGTGCTGTGACTTTTGACCTCAGGCCTCCTAGGTTAACCTTCCAGAAAGAGCACTTCAAATACCCTAACGGTCAACTCTTGTGAGACTAAAGGGATCTCACTTTAACAGATTAGGAAGTCTCCTTGAGAGTCAGTACCTCTTAAGGGGGTCTGAGTAGAGGACAAGGTGCCAGGAGATAATGGCTGGAGCACTGTCTTCTTATCATTGGAGTGTGTTCACTTTCAGTCTCAGGCAAAACCCGAAGCTTCCAGGATGTTAAAATGGTTGGCTTCCACAGCATTGAGTCTCTAGAGGTTGTTTGGATTAAATTCCAGGTGTTTCCAGATTCATTTGAGGATCAATGAATTCATTTGTGACTCTTTAAGTGGCATTTCAAAGTGAGATATCATTAAACAAAAACCAATTGGAGGCAGAGTCATTCTATTTCCCTGCTAGTCAGATCAGATTGTCTGTCAGCTCTGCATGCAGAGGGGGATTTGCCTTTCCACAGCTCAAGTCATGCTTTAGGCCCAGTGCTGGCTCACTCAACTGCAAGGCGCATTATTTATAGCAATATGGTTGTTTTTCATAAAATCTTCCATGTGGGGGGAAGGGAGAGAGAGTACTTGGATTCCTAATGTTTTTGGCTTGGTGCTTTTTCTTTTAATTGAGTAGGAGTGAGTTATTTAATATTACATGTAGGTAAATGAGAAAATACGTTCCTTCCAACGAATGATCGCCCGGTTTTAATTTCCCTGTAATCATTCTTCATTGTTAACTGTCTTCTGAAATCTAAAAGACTGTCATGTGGAGGAGGGAGGACATTTGGGAGTGTTGTTGCATAGGACTGAAACAGGACCAAGGAGAACTGACAGCCGGCAGGTTGGGCGTCTAGAAAGGAAGGACTCACTGACAATGTGGGCTTCTTAACAACACATCAGGCTGCCCACCTGGAGATCTGGTAAGCTTTCTATCACTGAAGGTATTAAAACTGTGGCCACAAGACCAGATGCCAGTACATGACAACAAAAAGAAACTATCTGCTTCTCTGAATGTTAGTTGTGTCAAGTGGGTTCTTTCAGGTGGTAAAAAGCTAAAATGTGCTAAGATGACACGATCTGTTCTTTTGGCCCATCCAGGCAACTCCTTCTTCTGAAAACAGCACTCTATGATTCAAGTAGGATAGATATTGCTTCAAGCTCTGGGTGTGTGCATGTGACCCAGACCAGTTAAGAAGAGGGTTCCATTTTCCAGGTCTTAAGTCATTGGCTCAGGGATGGTCACATGACCTCAACCAGTCTAATAATACTCAGTCCTGGGACTTTTGCTAGAAAAGAGAGACTCTTTCTTCTGGACTTGAAGCTAGTTAAGTCTAAAGCCACCCCTAGGTCCTTTTCAAGGAAAGGCCCTGAGAATGAACCAGAAGGTCATTAAGAACATATGCTCTAATGACCTGGTTCTCTGGTGGCCTCTCACCATGGGTGGTATCTGTTCTTTCCTACTCCGTTGTTACAGTGACTTAGCTACTTGGTCCCTGCTTCCAGAGCTTCTGGGTCTGCAGGCTGACTAACTATATATTTTCAATTTGATTTCCCCAAGAGAAAGGACCTGACTGCACCGGTCAGTGACCAGGCATGTGATATGCCCCCAGGAAGCTATGACTCTCACCTTTGGCTGCCATGAAAGGTGGTTTTTGAGTCAGGCACCCATCCTGAATTCGATTTATTGTGATCATGGGGATATAGTATAAAGAACTCTTGTGTTCCCTTTAGTGAGAATGCTCCACCATGACTAGAAAAAGTTTAGATCTACAGAAAGAACCTTGCTTTTTATGTAAGAATGTCGTAGATATAGAAACTGTCCTCAGAAGAAGAGTCTGGATATAAAACAAGCAAAGTATCCCAGATCTGTCCCTAGACAATTTCGAAGGCTCTTTCCAATTTTTGGCTCCTACAATTTCTTTTAATTTTATTTTATTACTTTTATTTTTTTTTGAGTCAGAGTCTCACTCTGTCACCCAGGCTGGAGTGCTGTGGCACAATCATGGTTTGCCACTGCTTAGAACTCCTGGGCTCAGACAATCCTTCTGCCTCAGCCTCCCAAGTAGCTGGGACTACAGGCACATGCCACCACACTGACTAATTTTTTATTTTAATTTTTTGTAGAGATGAGTTTTTGCTATGTGCTCAGGCTGGTCTTGAACTGTCGGTCTCAAGCAGTCTTCTTGCCTCGGCTTCCCAAAGTGCTGGGACTACAGGCATGAGCCACCGTGCCCAGTCCTTTTTATTTTAAAATTCCCTTCTTAGAAGAGAATTTTTGTGCTCTCTCTCTCTCTCTCTCCCCCTCTACCTCTGTAGCTACCGTTTTAATAAATCTCTTGGTCCCCCCCAAAAAAAAAAAAAAGAGAATTTTTGTTTGTTTCCCATGAGAATTGATAAAGGAATTTGCCAAGCTGAAAACCCCATGCATTCTGTCCTTCCTCTCACCTACTACCAAATACTTGCCTCACTGAGGGCTTGGGCATCAGCTTTTCACAAGGAGAAGGAGATTTAAAAACAAAACCAAATCTGAGACACCCCAGATGTGTCTGATATGACATAGTGAGTCACCCAAGTCCTGGTAGGAAATTAACGGTACATTCATGGGTCATGTGAAGAGAATTTAGTACAAAGACCAATGACAAGGTATAATGGGAGGGTCCCTGAAGGGAAGTATACGTGTCCCTGAACCACAAAGGATAGCTCAGGCCTAGGAATAGCTGTTTCTATTATCATCTCTTGGAGCAGTGGGAAGGAGTGGTTGTCAAACCCAGACACAGGGAGGATTCTGTGATCAGAGCCACTACAGAGATTGGGACCTTTCATGGAGGGACACAGCCAGCCCACAGAGAAGGAGCTCACAGAATAAATACCCCAGCTCCCTCCCCGGCTCCTCTCTAATCTTCTGCCATTTGACTGAACCCAGCTGGAAGCTAGAGGCCACAGAGGCAAAGGGCAGCCTCAAGGGGCCCAAATCAGAGTAGAAAAGGGTAGGGAGTGGGCTGGAGGGGTCAATGAAAAATATTGAGCACACGTGGAGGGAAAAAAAAGAGCTTCAGCTATATTTTCCCTGATGTGGGCAAAAGTATCTCAAAACATAATAGCCCGCTGATCAGTCTTCATTAGGATGAGCAGATCCAATATTGCTTTTAGCATAAAACAGAAGACGATGCCAGAAGACAGTGAGCATCACTCATATTGGAAGGTGAAGCCATCCTGTCCCAGGGCACCAGCAATGGGAGACCTCCCCCTCCATCAAATGCACAATTGCACAGTGACCCCCAAGGGGGAGGGCAGTCTGGAGTGATCTACCCACGTCATCCTCCAAGTATTTCCTTAGAGACCGTTGAGAAGGATACTGTCATGCTTTCAGTCAAATATCGCGCTTGCTTTTTTTATCAAAATGTGGAAAAAGATTGTGTTTGAAAAGCAAGAAGCGAAAAATATTATAGAAAAGAAAGGTCAGATTTCTGGGAGCGTTGCCTCGCATTTAAGATTAAAGCAGAAATTCAGCTGGTACTGGAAATATAATCCTATTTTATTTGTTGATTTAAAATTAATCTACCAAAAAAACCTAAAGACAAACAATTCACTGAAATTATTCAAATTCACTACTCCAACAAAGGTTGCTTTTTTCTATATTTCTAGGAAGATTCTAACATGGAAAAAAATTACATTTCTCCCATTTATTAAACAAATATTTGCTGAACATCTACCACATACTGGGCACTGTTCTAGGTGCCAGGAACGGAAGGAACATGTCAAGATAAATAAGACCCATCTTCCTCTTAAGCAGCTTAAGGTTTAATGAGAGAGACAGATATAAAGACGGCTAACCACAACGGAGGACAGAATAAAATACATGCTAAACGAAGTTCAAGGAATCTGGTGGGAGCAGGGGTGCCAAGGAGAGATTCATTCTGAGTGAGGGGAAATCAGAGAAGTCTACGTGGAGAAGGTGATCTTTACTCTGGACCTTGAAAAATGAGCAGACTATTGTTAGAGGACACACGAGCCCATTGTTAGATAGATAAGACAAGGACACTTCAAGTCAGGAGAGGGCATGAACAGAGATGTGAATGCATGGAATATTGGGCAAATGTAGACTGTAGCTGGCATGGTAGGGCAGATGGACGGGATGGCCAAGGAGAGTGTAAGGGGGAGATGGAGCTGGAAAGAGGTTTTGGGTCAAAGCACAAAAAACCTTGAGACACCAGCTTACTCAGTTCAATCCATGAGACAGCAGGAACTCTGATGGGGACCATATCTGGTTGAAATAAATGTTTCATGCATTTTTCTGAAATGTTATTTTGAACATCACGGTCTCTAGCAGTTCTGTGTTATGCCTTGGGTCTGTGCCCAATTTGTTTCCATGACAGTAACATCTGTAGTACATCCATCCCTAATGTGCCACAGGAAACCACTTCCACCTAATGATATTAATGGCCTCAAACGGTAAATAAGATCTGACTCAGGGCACCCTCATGGCTAATGGAAGTAGTTCAATACCAACAATTTCAGACGAAGGAGCGAGAATGAAAGTGGTTTGTTGGAACAAAGTCGCCTATAAATAGTCCTACTCGGACAGACAGGCCACATTGCTGAAAGGCCCTCCAACTAAGGGCTGGATGCTCCACAAATCAGTGAGAGTGGAGAGAGGGGTGCATGTCACCCACAATGTCAACTTGGCAGGGATGGGGACGGGGGCCTGCTAATTAATCTCCACGTTCCTCCGTTGCCAAAGCTCACTGCAGTTTCCTTTTTGTCTGGGCAATTGGTATAAAAAAATGAAAAGAAAAAAATCAGTCTGCTTGCTTTATAAGAGATATTACCTAACCCCAAAGGCCAAATCAGGAAATGGTTTGAGATTTTGATGTTGCAGAAGACTGGCAGATGGAAAAGAGGTTTATGAAATCAGACCAAGCATTACAAAGTTAACTCTAACTGAGATGGAAAGGAAGGCAAAGTCCCTAGCCCAGCTCTTAGCAATTAACACTTCATCTGCTTTAGGGCTCAGTTAAGAACATAAAACCAGGCCGGGTATGGTGGCTCATGCTTGTAATCTCAGCACTTTGGGAGGCCGAGGAAGGAGGATTTCTTGAGCCCAGAAGTTCAAGACCAGCCTGGGCAACATAGCAAGGCCTCATCTTTATTAAAAAAAAAATTTTTTTTAATTAGTCAGGTGTGGTGGTCCATACCTGTAATCCCAGCTCCTTGGGAGGCTGAGGCAGAAGGATCCCCTGAGTTTAGGAGGTCAAGCCCGCAGTGAGCCATGATCATGCCACTGTACTCTAGCCTGGGCAACAGACTGAGATTCTGCCTCCACAGAAAAGAGAAGAAAATAGAACCAAATGAAAGGTCCCATTTTCAACTGTGAACCTTTGTAATTAAATATCAAAGATTGTGACACCTGTCTGCAGAGTTCACAGTGAGACTTCACCTGAGCCTGGGAAGAACTGCGAGTAATCCTTCACGAGAAGCAGCTGAGCGCTGCAAACATGGCTCTCGGCCTGAGTAGTGGCTATCGAGCAGCTGAGAGGGGCCAACTCTGGAGACCCTCCTTGCCTTAGTGTGGGACAACCATTCCTCGCCATCCTGGGGAAATGCCCTCACTCCCCTTAGAGATAGAGCATTTGACAAAAGAGCTGCACGGCGCAGGGGCCCCATTCCTGACCTCCAGGTGACATCTGTGTGTTCAATGCTGGCCGATTGAGGTATGATCCTGCAGAGAATAGGCAGTGAGATAAAAACTCCCTTTGCCAGAATAGTCCAAATAAATTCTTCACATAAGCGACACTTAACCTCTCCTTGCATTTTATTTTTAATAGTTTATGTTTTTCAGAGACATAATGATTGCTATTTGACAAACCTCTTCATTAACAACACCTCTTGTTACATACAAATTATACCTTCTCTGGTTGCAGAGGGCATTGTATCCTTACAGACCAACCTCCAGAGGCAGGAGAAAAGGGAAGCATGATCTGTTTCTTGTCTCTTTTTAAATAGCCTCAGTTTCCCCTCACATCTCCCTAACCAGAAATGCATCTCATGCCCACACCTAAACCAGGCCACACGGTGTAGGAGGGGTGTACCCTCTATGTTTGGCTTAAACCAGCGGTTCTCAAACTTAAGCAGGCATCAGAATTGCTTAAGACAGATGACTGGTCCCTTTCCCCAGAATTTCTGACTCAGTAATCTGGGGTGGGGCAGAAGAATCCGGGTTTCTTTTCTTTTTTTTGAGTTGGAGTCTCACTCTGTCACCCAGGCTGGTATCCAGCCATCCTTCCACCTCAGCCTTCCAAGTAGCTGAAATTACAGCTAATTTTTTTATTTATTGTAGAGATGAGGGCTCGCCAAGTTGCCCAGGTGGGTCTCGAACCTGCGGGCTCAGGCAATCCACTCACCTTAGCCTCCCAAAGTGCGGGATTACAGGCTGAGCCACCGAACCCGGCAAATCTGGGTTTCTAACAAGCTTCTAGGTTGATGTTGACGCTACCAGTCTGCTCATTGATCACATGGTTTAGGCAAAGCAAGGTTCACCTGTAGGTTCAGAGAAGAAGCTGAGACTCCCCTCAAACTCCTAGCTGCTTAGAAGAAAGGGAACAAAATCAGGGTTCTGTTAGCAAGGGGGAAATGGTGGGCCAATAGATGGCAACCATCAGAGTTTTCTGGATTGGAAGCCACTAACACCTGTCTTCATACAGTGATCATCTGTGGTGGTCTATGTCAATTCTGTTTTCTTGCTTACCTGGTTAATAGCACTCAGTCCTGCTCTCCTAAGAGGCCCAGGACTAGAACTGGTTCCAGAGATGGTTCATCAGCCCAGGATCCCAAAAGACCCAATAGGGAAAGGAGACTTACCAAGGGCACACCATTCTGATCAGTGACTTAGGGAAAAGTACTTCCATTTTCTGAGATAATGTGGTAAAAAACAAAACAAAAAAAATCAACTGCTCAAACTACTCCTTGAAATTGAAATAAGACAGACTTTGTAAATAGAGGCCTGGAGCAGCGGTGTGTCTTTTATGTGTCTTTTGTGTAAGTGCAATAACACCCGAGTATTTAATTACATTTACGCTATGAGCTGGACCAAATATTACTGCTTCATGAGAAGACCCAACCATTCAATATCCGGCTCATTTGAGCTTTTCTTGGCTGCTCCTCATGAGACAAGCTTTGTTCTCAGCACAATTTTAAGTCTCATTAGTGTAGGGTTTAATCAAGGGCTATGTTAGGAAGGCATGCCTTGGGTCAATGAACAGAATTCAGAGGTGAGGTTGCTGACAAGAGAGCTTTCTTGTTCAGATGACCCAGTAGGCTGGATAGGAAAGCTCAGAAAATGACATGTATTGGAAAGCTGTTGACTGTCTCCTGCCTTGAGTCCCCACCCAAGCTCCCACACTGAGGCAGGAGTCTGCACTGAGTACTTTGAGGGTTAGGATGAGGCATGGTGTAAGTAACACATCCCGGACACTCAGCTTTCCACAGCCACCTTCTCACAGAGCCCTGGGTAATTTTCCCCATATATTTGAAGTGAGGCAAGAGGCATTTCTAATCCATGTGCCAATTTTAGGGAACAGCAACTTTGATGATAGCCTCAGTAGCTCCATTTATCGAAGGAGGATAAAATACATTGCATGCCATATGTCTTTCAACCAAAAGATATCAGCTGCCTGAAATAGAGTGCCGTCAGAGACGAATCCATTAGCTATGGCTTTCTGCTGTAGATTTAGGCAGAATTTGAAACACCAAAAAAAAAAACAACAAAAGAAAAGTGTTGGTTTATCAAATACTCACTACAGCTCCACTTTTCTCCCAGCAGGCAAACATTAAAAAAAAAAGTGATAAGGGGTAAGAGAAAAGACACTACTTTCAGCCGAGTGATTTAGTTCTAGTATGAATGACATTAAGCACCGTGCCAGGAGACAGATCCACATGTGTGCTACTCAGTGTCCGGGCACGTGTTTCCCGCATAGAAGAAGCCCAGGGTCTGTATCCTTGGCTGTAAGGCCCAGTGATGTCTTCTTCCCACCTTCCATGCCCACTATGGAAGATCTCTCTATTTCCTGGGGGTCACCACAGGCCAGGAAAAAGGCCCAACTCACCAGCCATGAGGAAACCAGAACTGTGGCCAGACTAGGCCGGAACAGAGGAACACGGAACAGTCAAGACAGGAAGTAGTGACTTCCTTCTCGGTCACCACCCAAAAAACGCAAACTCTCAGTTTCTGATACAGCTTTAACTAACAAGGATTTTGACCAACACCCAACAATATAATTAGATCTGGAAAACCTTGTAAATCCTTACAGACATTTTAAATATCTAGTTAGTGCCTAAATTTCAATTTCATGGAATATCTAATCTCGAACAACATACCTATGGGAAATTCTGGGAGCCTTCTTGCTATTAGCTATACATTTTTCTTCCTTCCTTTCTTCCTTCCTTCCTTCCTTCCTTCCTTCCTTCCCTCCCTCCCTCTCTCTTTTTTTCTTTTTCTTTCTTTATCTCACTCTGTCACCCAGGCTGGAGTGCAGTGGCATGATCATGGCTCACTGCAGCCTCAAACTCCAGGGCTCAAGCGATCCTTCAGTGCATACCACCACACCCAGTTAATTTTTTTATGAGGTCTTGTTATGTTGTCCAGTCTGGACTCAAACCCCTGGGCTTAAGCAATCCTCCTGCCTTGGCCTTTCAAAGTGTTTGAATTATAGATGTGAGCTACCAAGCCCTGCTGGCTATACATTTATATTTCAGAACACATGGATAGAATTTTCAGTCAATATAAATCCACTCAATGAGTGAATGAGAATCCCCTTTCTACATCATCTCCTAAGTCCACCCATTCATGGGAGGGGCCTGGACCCAGGAACATGGCTAGATGGACAAAAGCTATAAGCTCTTCTGGGAGCCCTGACAGCCCGTTTATCCAGAGCAAATATACTGCCATGTTTCTACAAGCCATATAATATATACCTATGTATTCCATATGTCTGTACTCTCAGAACTTCTTGTCATCCATGTGGTCTTGACCAGCCTTAGCCCTGGTATATATCTGTCCTATCCTGGTTATTCTTTTACCCCACCCTGAATCCCTCATATATTTATGCCAATAACCCCACATATTAATAATAAGGACATTAGGCAATTAAGCATACTTACTTTCCAGTGGTTTGTATTCAAGGACTTTGGCTTAAGTGCCTTGTTTGGAATCCAGAACATATTTTACCACAGAAATTCCTTAAAGCCTCTATCTCACACAAACCCACTTAAACTTGTATTTGTAAGCACACTCAAGCACTATCTTTGCTGGCCATGTCTCCTAGCATCAGGTTTTCACCTGGTATGTACTAAGTTATTCATCAGTCACCTAAACTCTTCAATGAGCTGGGTATCCTATTTGAGTCTCTATTTTTCATGAAGAGTCCCCTCTGGGTACCTTACAGCTACTTAGCTATGCCTCAAAGAATGATTTGAAATAAAGCCAAGTGGAGAAACACCTGGGAAGATTAAAAAAATATATTAAAAATATGGCCAGGTGCAGTGGTTCACGCCTGTCATCTCACCACTTTGAGAGGCCGAGGTGGGAGGATTTTTGAGAGCAGCCTAGGAAACATAGTGAGACTCTGTCTCTACAAAAAAATTAAAAAATTAGTCAGGCATTACTCAGGAGACTGAGGTGGAAGGATTGCATAAGCCTAGGAGGTCGAGGCTGTGGTGAGCAGTGATCGTGTCACTGTCACTGCAGTCCAGTCTGGATGGCAGAGTAAGACTCTCTCTCTCTCTCTCTCTCTCTCTCTCGATCTCCCTCACGCTCTCATACATTCATAAAATCACTTGTCAATTTCTAGCATGATGACATGATGACTAGTCCATAAAGGAACATTCTCGTTAAATGACATGAAGCATTAGCCTGAAGATAGCTTGGGTGTGGAGAGAGATCTGACTGTGATATTTGTCATCCATTCATCCCCAGGTGTTTTGGCTTATCTAGCTGAGAGGGCAAATATCCCCTTCCTACATCATCTCCTGAGACCACCCAGTTGTAGGAGAGGGCACCCCTCCCAGGCCCAGACCCAGGAATGTGACCAGATTGTTCAAACCATCATCTATCCTAGGAACCCTGACCCTATGCTATCCAGGGATGAAAAACAGAATGACTTCTAACTGATGGCAAGAACCCTTCATCCGGATGCTACACCGTGTACTTAAGGACACCATATTTTTCAGAGTGGATACACAAAGTGTGTTGAGTGAATAATTGGTATTAGCTGGAACTATGGGTTATGGGAGCAAAAGACCATATGATACACAGTGGAAGGAGGACGGATAAGAAAATAATAATGAAATCCCTTTTTCCTGAGCACAAGCTGGCCTTGGGCAAATTTGTAAAACAGGCTTTGAGGGAGAGTTAGTTGACTTGGATGCTGCCTCCAACCCTTAAAAGCTCTCTTGACTTGCCTTCCCCCTTGTTAAAAAGATGGACTATCCCTGATACATCCTAGGGCCAACCATCCCTCTGGTGCACCAGATTCCTTCCACTCTTTCCTTCTCAAAATGTATGTTCTTGCCTGTCTCCTACATTGTCAGTTTCTGTCTCCAAGCTTGGTCAATCCTAACAGCATTCAAAAATGCCATAGAACTTCCAATTCCAGAAAAATCTCCTGGACCCCGCATTCTTGTAGCCAACACACTATTCACTTGTGTACAGTAGAAATTCTCTAAAAGTTGCTTGCCACTCCAAAGATTCCCCTGACTACACTCAAACAGCGTTTGTCAAAGTCATTTATGATCTTCCTCTTGCCAAATCCAGTGGTCAGTTTTCAGCTCATCTTACTAAAATCTTACAAAAGCAGATTCTCCCAAAGGTCTGGGCTCCCCTTTCCATTGTTGGAACCTGTGCTGAGAGATGTCTGTGGAGCTAGAGGCTACATTTCCCAGCTGCTCTTACTGACCAGACAACCAAGTATGGCATGTGATAAGTTTTGTCAATGGACAGAGACCAGATCATTTAAGGTCTTATAGAACTTGGTAAGGACTTTGAATTCTATTCTAAGATTGATTGGTAGTTGGATGGTTTTTAGTAAGGGTTTTTTTCCTCCTTGAAACTGCAAAGCTAATTTCTGGAAGTCTTCTGCATTTACTCTTATTCCCCCTTACCATAGATCTTCACATGACCAGATCTCTGGACAAAGACATCCCCACTAATTAGTCCATCCAAATAGCATGCTTCCCATCATCCCTCACGTTAATTAATTTTTCTCCATGGCACTTACCATTGCTTTGTATTATGTTACATTCTCTTATTCTCAGACTTCAAAGTGCATCAGTATCACCTGAACTGGACACTTGCTTAAAAAAAAAGATTTCTATTCAAATTTCCAAGAATTCAAGAAGTCTTGGATAATGCCCAGTGACCTGCATGCAACCAGATGATTCTAACCCAACCGGACCAAACATAGGGACATGGACTCCTAGTCCTGTCTAAGAGATGCTGCTCTCCACACATGGCCACCTGGGAGGTAAATACTGCATTTTCAAAGAGGAGGACTTTCTTTTAAGGAAGGGATTTTATCACATGGAACTTCAGTCTGGATTAACCAGGGAAAAAGTGGCATCTACCGGGGCAGCTTGGTTCTCTAGACTGTTTCTAAGCTATTCTAATCACACAAATCCTGTTCCTTAAACTATAAAGTCATTGTGTGACTTCAGTATGCTACTTTGCCCCTGAGGGCCTCCATTGTCATTTATATGAAATAAGGTAAAAGTGAATTAAGTGTTATCTCTGATCCCTCGCAACCCCAGGGAGTTTTAACTACAGACACTCATTCTACAATGCTTATTTCCTTAAGAAATAACATGAAATACGAGGGAAATACTCAGAAACAGAGGGGTTTATTACAAAGCAGAAATTTTGTTATAGCCTCTAGAACTATGTAACAACTTTCCATGACACCAAATTGCCAGTTAAAGGAAAGTACTTTCAAGAGCTGAATCTTCCAGATCTACCGGGGAGTTTTAAACATTTGACCATAAACATTTCTGTGTTTGCAAATGCTAAGAACCTGGACACCTACACACATAAATGCAAATGAGCTCTAGTAAAAGTGGTGAAATTTGAGTAAGGTCAGTGGATTATATCAGTGTCAATTTCCCGGTTCTAATGTAACATAGTTGTATGAGATGTTATGATCAGAGGATACTGGATGAAGAGCATATGGGATTTCTCCGTTATTTCTAGAATTAATGTGAATCTAGAATTATCTTGAAATAATAAGTTTAATTGAAAACTAGAAACCTGCAAAAGTAGGAAGAAAAAGAATGGATAACATCAACAAAATCTTGGAAGCAGTCAAGAAGATGAATAAGAAATAACCATCTTAACTGACTCCGGAATACAAAAGATGGCAGTGAGAAAAAACCTTATTTAAAGATGGAATCTCCAGCTGGGTACAGTGGTTCACGGCTGTGATCCCAGTATTTTGGGAGGCCAAGGCAGGAGCATTACTTGAGTTCAGTATTAGAGACCATCCTGGACAACAAAGCAAGGCCATGTCTCCACAAAAAAATAGAAAAATTAGCCAGACATGGTGGCATGTGCCTGGGTCCCAGCTACTAAGGAGGCTGAGGCAGAAGAATCACTTGAGCCCAGGAGCTCAAGGCTGTGGTGAGCCGAGATTGTGCCGCTACACTCTAGCCTGAACAACAGAAGAAACTGTGCCCCCCCAAAAAATAAAATAAAATAAAATTTTAAAAAGATAGAATCTTCAAAACATTGAAAACTGATGGCAACAAATCCCTTGGAAATAGAGTGCAAAGAAGGTTGTGGATAATAAAAGCAGGATTTGGCTGGGCATGGTTGCTCATGCCTATAATCCTAGCACTTTAGGGGGCCAAGGTGAGAGAATCGCTTGAGCCCAGGAATTGGAGACCAGCCTGGGCAACATAACAAGACCTCAGGATGAATACCCTTTTAGAAACAGTTTAGTTCCTAGATTCTCTCCCCATTTCCTTTGAGATTCTGCTGCTTTTTCCACATGGCCGAAGGCTGAAGCAATGCTTTCTAGAGATAATAAGGTAAGGCAGAGGATCTCAGTCTTGGGGACTCCTATGGCAGATGATTGAAGGAGAACCAGACTAAAAATAACAAAACAAAGTCAATGAATTGATATGATCAATGAAGACTCTGCTGCCATTTTTTTTTTTAGATTTTATTTTATTTTTTATTTTTTTACTTTTTATATATACAATTTTTTTTATTGTGATATTGAGGGGTACAGTTAAGGGTTAGGTACACAAATATGTCTTGTTCAGGCACCCTTGTTGATAAGAAGTGTCTCCCCATCCCCAGACAGGTATTTACTGCCATTAATCCCTTCCCCTATCCCTCCC
>CAUYQG010199157.1:0-32459 GCA_963574415.1 Tarsius wallacei | reverse complement strand
TGAATTGCTTATCCTGAAGGCCAAGAGAAATCTAGAGCAGTGTACTGAAGAATTACCAAAGTCTGTGGAAAAGGATGGCAGTCCTTGCTCATTAGACAAACTTGAAGCAGAAAGATCATGGGAAAATATTCCTGTTACTTTGTAAGTAAGTGACAATGAAAAAACTGTTTAGTTTTCCAAGTGAAAATGTCATGTGAACACACCTGATTTATTTTTAAGATAATGGTAATAATACTGTAATTCTATAGAGCATAGCTTTCAGTGTTGCTGCTTTAAATTGCATGTTTTATTTGTTACCACAAGATGGTGTAATGTTTCATAACCTTAGGTACGTTATATGATTTCTGTCTTTGTTACCAGTGTTCATTTTGTTTCATCATAAACTATTGATATATAAATATTAGGGATTAGAACCAGATTAGTACCATTACTTCACAGATGAAAGAGAATTACAAAATTCTTTTTACTTACTTTAAACTTTTCCCCACCTCCAATATTCTCCATATAGTGGAGTTTCTTTTTATTTACAGTTTACTTTCTCTTTTAGTCATTTTCCTTAAATGAGGATGCATTTTTTTTTAAAAACCAGAAATGCATTCTTGGTAACCCCACATTATGCAATAGACTTTGGTAATTTATTATTTTGTCTAAACTTGTCTTTACTTGGGTTAATAACTAATACTTAATATTTCTCAATACTTCTTTTATTCTTATTTCCTTTTTTTTTTTTTTAAAGCAGAATTTATTAAGAGGACAGAAAAGCTCCCACAGTGGGAGGGGGCCCAAAGGTGTTGCCCATTCTTATTTTCTAATTGCTTATTTTCTTATCAGTTAGTTTATATATTAATAAAGTGTCACAGTTGCCATACTTGGCTTGTAATTGGAACCTAAATGGGTGAGCAGGTAATATCAGAGATGTTTAAATTAAGAGTAAAATTTTTGAGTGCACTTAATGCATAATTTGATAATATAACTTCTGGCTTATGTTAATATCAGTGGTTTGGCTCAGTACTTTATATATAGCAGTTCGTTTTTGGAAGATTGAATCTATATTGTGATAGGTATGTCTCTAGATAAAGCTAATAATGGTTTGTTGAGGAGGAATAGATCTCAAATTGAGATTGGCACATTATTATCGACCTATCCTCAAAAACAAAATTGAATAGGAAGTGCTCAAGGTAGTAGTCTAAAAGGTAGAACCACAACCAAATAATTGCTTTTTAAAAAAGAAACTTTATTATGGTTATTTTCAAACAAATTACTCAAGTGGAAGAACAATAAAATGACCTTCCTTGTGCCCAGCAACCATCTTCAACAACGTGGTAAACGCTTTTGATAACAAGTGGGTGGCTGTACACATTGTTGGTTAAGAACAGGGAGAAAGACTGCCTGGAAGTGTGAACAGCTTGTGGCAGATTAGAGGTCAACCACATCAATGAAGAAGTGCTGCTGATTAAGAAAAAGCAGCAGCATTGCGACATTTAGATGTCAAAAAAAATTCTTAGATATTTAAGTTCTTGAGTTACAAACATACTTTGTAGTGATATGTAAATAAGAGAGAGATAGAATGAATTTGTTTATTTTTGTGACTAACAGAATTTGATTTGGGGAACATTTGTATTGTTGCTCAGGATGCCCTGTCCTCTGCCACCCCTTGATTATCAGGAAAGAAATTAATATTTGCTCAGCCTCTATTAAGTGTACGTAGAGGATTAATTCGTGTATGCAATACATCTCTGAGGTAGATGGGACTGCAAATGTAGAAACTTAAATTCAGATAAGTAAATCATCTGAGGCCACATAGTAAGACAGGGATTGTACTCAGGAATGTTACTTCAAAATTAATCCTTTTCCCAATATAATCTGTTCTTCATGTTAATACCAGTTCTGAAGGGGGTGTCTGTTTTATTGCCTTGACGTAGGAGGACATGTAACTGTCCTTCTGGTAAAAACTCTTACGAGTTCATGGCGTTTTTGATTTTTCTTGGGTAACTTACAATGCTTAATTGTAAAAGTGTACTACTTTTCCTAACGAGGGAGCTTTTGGAGCACAGTTCATAGTTCAGGGCTGATTTGTTTAGTTGAGAACTAACATTTCTTTGTATTTTTTTCTTAAAGCCTGAAAAGCAGGAATATAGAGAGGCACGGATTCTGGCTGGTACCGGTTTAGGGAGAAGTGGGGGAATTACCATACAGCATCTGTATGACCCATATCCATGATGGCTGTTTCTTGGTGACCACTTGCATTTGAGTGAAAATCCTTAAATTATGTATTAGCTAGTTTTTAGAAGTTGAGAACTTACTTGCTGTATCTTTTAAATCCTGTTTAGCAAAGCTCCTGTTCCTGTTCCCTCTGACGATAGTCCTCAACAAACTTCAGGGGCAAAGGGTGCTAAAGGAGTTCTTGAGGACTTTTTAAACAGTGATGATCAGGTAAGTGAAGCTAAATCTTTTTTAACTCACAAGATTTATGACTAATGTCTAGGTATTAGTTTCTTAGTTATTTAGATATTTTAAGTAAAAAAGACCCAAATCCTCTCCCCCAACATGCCTCCAGAGAACCATCCTTCCTTCCAGAATTGTTAATTTTATTTTGTAATAATATTTTTAAATTAACATGTAATAATTGTACCAACTTATGTGGTACATTGTGATGTTTTGATATATATAATGAATAGTGATTAAATCAGGGGCCAGGTGTGGTGGCTCATGCCTGTAATCCCAGCACTTTGAGAGGCTGAGGCAGGAGGATTGTTTGAGCCCTCCTGGGCAGCATAGCGAGATCTTGCCTCTGCAAAAAATCTAAAAATTAGTCAGGTGTGGTGGCACCTGCCTGTAGTACGAGCTACTTGGGAGGCTGAGGTGCAAGGATTGCTTGAGCCCAGGAGTTCAAAACCAGCTTGGGTAACATAGCAAGACCATGACTCTACAAAAACATAAAAATTTAGCCGGGCATGGTGGTGCACGCCTATAGTTGTAGCTACTCAGGAGGCTCGCTTGAGGATCAAGTTAGGATCACTGGAGCCCAGGAGTTTGAGGCTGCGGTGAGCCGTGGTAGCACCGCTGCACTCCAACCCGAGCAACAGAGTGAGGCCCTTATTCAAAACAACAAGAACAAAAAATCAGGGTAATTTGCATGCCTATTACCACAAGCATTTATTATTTATTTTTATTGGGCACATTCAAAATCCTCTCTTCTAGCTGTTTGATAATATATAATAGCTGTTAACTGTAGTCAGCCAGCAGTTCTGTAGAACACTAGAACTTATTTCTCCTGTCTGTAATTTGGTTGCCCCTTATTTCTTTCTCTTTCCTGATTGCTCTGACTTGGACTTCTAGTGTTATGCAGAATAAGCGTGGTGAGACTGAGCATTCTTATCTTGCTCTAGATCTTAGAGAAAAAGCTTTCAACTTTTCCCGTGAAGTATCATATTATCTGTGGGTGTTTGATATATGGGCTTGTGTTGAGGTATACTCCTTCTATACCTAATTCACTGAGAATTTTCATCATGAAGTGATGTTGAATTTTATTAAAAGTTCTTTTTGTGTCTTTTGAGATTATCGTATGTTTTTTTGTCCTATCTTCTCTTGATGTGATGTGTCACATTTATTAATTTGCATATGTTGAACTATCCTTGGGATAAATCCCACTTGATTATGGTGAATTATCTTTTTAATGTGCTGCTGGATGTGGTTTGCTAGTATTTTGTTGAGGATTTTTGCATCTGTGTTCATCAGGGATATTGACCTATAGTTTTCTTTTTTTGTTGTGTTCTTCTCGGATTTTGGTTCAGAGTAATGCTGGGCTTGTAGAATGAGTTAGGAAGAATTCTCTCCTCTTTGATTTTCTGGAAGGAAGAGTGTGAGAACAATTGGAATTAGTTCCTTAAATGTTTGGATTTCAGCAGTGAAACTGTCCAGTCCTGGTTTTTCTTTGGTGGGAGACTTTTTATTACTGATTTGATTCAATACTTGTAATGGGCCTGGTCAGGTTTTCTATTTCTTCTTGATGCAATTTTGATAGATTGTATGTGTTCCAGAAGTTATCCATCTCTATTAGGTTTCCAATGTGTTGGTGTATAATTGTAATGCTTTCAAATTATCCATTGTAGTTGTCATATAAGTTGTTATGCTCCTTTTTTATATCTGATTTTATTTATTTGAGTCTGCTTTTTTTCTTGGTTAGCCTAGCTAATGATTTGTTGATTTTGTTTATCTGTTTAAAAAGCCAACTTTTTGCTTCACTGATCTTTTTTATTCTTTTAGTCACAATTTTGTTCACTTCTGCTCAGATTTTTATTACTTCTTTTTCCTACTAATTTTCGGTTTAATTAATTGTTGCTTTTCTAGTTTGAGATATGCAGCATTAGGTTATTTAAAATCTTTTTACTTTTTTGATATAGGCATATATTGTTGTAAACTTTCCCCTTAATACTGATTTTTGCTGTATCTCAGAGGTCTTGGTATGTTGTGTTCTATTTTTATTTGTATCAAGAAAATTTCAAATTACCTTCATAATTTTATAATTGACCAGTTGGTTGTTTAGGAACATATAATTTCCGTGTGTCTATAGAGTTTTGAAAGTTCTTCTTGTTATTGATTTATGGTTATATTTCATTGTGGTGAGAAAGGATACTTGGTATGATTTTATTTTTAATTCTTTTAAATGTGTTGAGACTTATTTTATGTTCTAACGTGTGGTGTATCTGGTGAATGTGCTATCTGCTGATAAAAAGATTGTGTATTCCATAGCTGCTGGATGAAATGTCTGTAAAATTCTGTTCAATTTTGTCTAATGTGCAGTTTAAATCCAGTTTTTTTTTTTTTTTTTTTCTTTCTAGATGATCTTTCTGATGCTGTGAGGGGGTGTTACATCTCAATCGTTAGATCTAATCATATTTGCTTTATATATCCGGGTGCTCTGGTGTTGGGAGCATATAGATTTATAATTATTATAGCCTCTTGCTGAGTTGATCTCTTTATCATATAATGACCTTTGTGTCTCTTTACAGTTTTTTACTTAGCCTGTTTAATCTGATGTAAGTAAAGCTACTCCTGCTTGCTTTTGGTTTCCATTTGTGTGGAATAGCTTTCTTCATACATTCACTTTCAGTCTATGTGTATCTTAGCAGGTGAAAGGAGTTTCTTGTAGGCTGCGTATAGTTGGGTGGTTTTATTTTTAACTCAGCAAGTATATCTCTTTTAAGTAGGAAATTTAATTCACTTATATTCAAGGTTAATGTTGATAGGTGAGGACTTCTATAATTTTGTGTACTCTTTTCTGGTTGTTTTGTATATCCATTGTTCTTTTCTTCCCCTCTTGTAATCGTGGTTTGGTAGTTTTCTGTAGTAATGTTTATTCTTTCTTCTTCGTGTATCTGCTCTGCCAGTAAGTTTTATGTTTTTGTGTGTTTTCATGCTGTAGTTATCATCTGTTTGCTTCCAGATACAGGATTCCTGAGCATTTCTTGCAAGGCTGGTCTAATGGTTGCAAATTCTGTTAATTTTTGCTTGTCTGAGAAAGACTTTCTCTTTCATTTCTGAAGGATAACTTTGCTGGGATAGTATTGTCTGCTTTATTTTTCTTCCAGCACTTTGAATATCTTATCCCATTTTCTCTTGGCCTGTAAGATTTCTGTAGAGAAATCCATTGTTAGGCTAATGGAAAATCTCTTATACGCAACTTAATGGCTTTCTCTGGCTGATTTTAGAATTCTCCCTTTGTCTTTGACTTTTCACGATGTAACTATAATGTGGGAGAATTTTTTGGCTTGAATTTATTTGGGGGTCTGGGTTTTTTGGACTTGGATGTCCATATCTCTTCCCAGACTGGGGAAATTTTCAGCTGTGGTTTCATTAAATAGGTTTTGCCGCTTTTTACCATCTTCTTGTGAAGTTCCCATAATTTGAACATTTGTTCATTTTATGGTGTTTCTTAAGTTGTATAGGCTTTCTTTACTCTTTTTCATTTTTATATCCCTTTTTTCCTCTGGGTAATTTTAAATGACCCATCCTCAAGTTCGGAGATTGTTTCTTCTACTTGATCAAGTCTGTTGTTGGAACTGTATTGTATTTTTGCATCTTTTAATGAATTCTTCAGCTGTAGGATTTGCTTGGTTTTATATTTTTTTGTTGAATTTCTTGTTCATATTATGAATTGTATTCCTGATTTTGTCGAATTCGCTCTCTGTATTTTCTTGCGTCTCATTAGTTTCTTTAAGATCATTACTTACAATTTCTTTTCCAGCAATTTTTTGATTTCACTGGGGTCTGTTACTAGAGTTCTTCATATTCTTTTGGTGGTGTCATTCCTTGGCTTTTCATGTTTCTTGTGTTTCTGCGTTGATGTCTGTGTGCTTTTACTTTCTGAATTCCCGTGTTTTCTTGAAGTTTGCTGAGTTTTCTTAAGACGGCTGTTTTGAATTCTTTGTCTACCAGATTGTTCCTCTGCAGGGCTTTGGGATCAGTTGCTTATTTTGTAGATAGTTTTTCAGTTTGGGTTTGTCTGAAGTTTTCTTGTGATTAGAATGAGGTTATGCGTTCTTGGCAAGAGTACCAAAGAAGTAATGTGCTCTTCTCAGTGCATGATACCAGAGGGTTCATGATATGTTGATCTCATTAGTATTTGTTAATACAATAATATAACAACATATAATAACACTGCATAATATTAATACAATATATTAATATATTAATACAATAATATAACAACATATAATAACACTGCATAATAATATATAAATATTGGTGGTGTTAACCTTGAACCCTTGGTTAAGGTGGTATTTATTGGCTTTCCCCTTAGTATAAAGTTACTGTTTCCCCATGTAATTATTAAATATCTTAGGCTGCTTTGAGACCATGTAAATACCTTGTTTCTCCTCAAACTTCTGTCTACAAATTTTAGTATCAATTGGTGAATCTTTTCTTCTGTATCTACTAATTGGAATCCTTTTATAATGAATAACTATGCCTTCTCCCTCATTTATTTATTAAATTGTTTATATCAATTTGGATACATAGGTAATTATGTTATTCTAGTCTTATATTACAATATTATTATTTATGCTGTTCAGATTGTTCCTGTATAGACATTTAGAAGTTCCTGCAGGTTGGCTCCTTTGCCCTTTTTACATATCTCCATTCCTTTTGGAGCACTTTCCTTGGAAAATTTTTTTTTATAAACTAAGATCTAAGACATTAGTTGCCCCTATTGCTACTGGATTGTTATTCATTGTAGTCTCTGTCAATAGGAAGACCTAAGAAAAACATTTGTATACAAACCCACATGTACTTACACATCAACATTTCTATATTTATCTATATATGAATGTATATATGTGTATTTTATATATATGTATAAAATAATGAGTTCATACTGATATCTCTGATTCTAGTTCAATACCACAGAAACTTTTCTTGTTTCTTTTTGGAATTCTTTCTCCATCAATGAGAATCCTGTCATTGTCTAAAATAGATTTATATATTTGCTCAGTCCTAGCATACACATAAGTAGTTTTAGAATTGCTAACCTCTATCCCTGTAAGTAACAAATTTGCTAACTAGGTCTCATTACTTGTAATTTGTTCCTTTTGTCTTCGCCTAAACAATCAAATCAAAATACTGTTTTCCAGAGTCATCTACGTTAATTATTTTTTTCCCAACCCTTTTTAGTGAGATGAAAATTGGTTGTGTATCATGTATTTATAATACTGTTAATTGGTTCATTTGTTATTATATGCAGTTGACCCTCTGTATCTGTGGGTTCCACATCTATAGATTCAACCAACTGTGAATTGAAAATATTTGAGAAAAGTAAAAATAAACAAAATATAACAATAAAAATAGTACAAACAAAAAACCAATGCAGTATAACAACTATTAATATTTACATAGTATTTACATGATATTAGGTATTATAAGTAATCTAGTGGTAATCTAAAGGATAGGAGAGAATATGTGTCAGTTATATGTAAACACCATGCCATTTGGTATCAGGGACTTGAGTTTCCTTGAGTTTGGTATTCACAGAGAGTTCTGGAGGATCCTCCAAGATGCCAGCTATGTATTGGGAAACTATATGTATCCATTGTTTTTTGAATATATGCAATATTACTGTGGTTCTAAGAGCTGGAGATAAATAAAAAGTCGTACCCAGAGCCATTCATTACCAGCTTTCAATGACGAGTCTCAGAATATGTTGTATTACACCATTCATCAAGCTCCAACAATTTTTGAACATTGGTTAAACATCACGAGTGGCGCACAAAGTGTGCCATAAGATATTCTGGGTGAGCGGTATGGTTAAAAAGATTTCAGAGTCTCCCAGTTACAGGAACAGAAAAGAAGAAATAGGAAATGGAAGTGTGAAATGGTATCGCCACTGTGAAAACAGGACAGGAATCCCACAAAAAACTAAACATCGAATGGCCATATGATCCTACAGTTTGTTCACGTTTGTTTACAGACCCACCCATGCTTACACATCTACGTTGATCTGTATATGAATGTATGTGTGTGTTTATATGGAATACCACATAAGTGTGTATTTTATATAACGTTCTGTAGTATTTTGTCTTCTTTTGGTATCCTGACCGTTTCTTTGCTTGAGTCACTTAAGTCCAGAGGGAGGCTCTTGCAGCTCTTAGGGGTGGCATCAGGAACTGGAGGTCCTGAAAGAGTGGCTGGATGTAGAGCGTTTGGTGATAATGCCTTAGATGCTGTCTCCAAGGGTTTGGGAGCATCAACCTAACTGGATCTTTATATCCTTGTTTCTTTTTGGAAATATTTTTATTTTATTGTGGTAAAAATACGCATTATGCAAGACTTGCCATTTTAGTCATATTTAGGTGTACACTTGGGGCATTAAGTCCCTTCACATGTGTGTGACTATGGCCTTCATCCACCTCCAGAACTTTTCTATCTTTTCAGAATGAAACTCTGAACTCACTGAACTCGAACTCCTCATTTTCTCCTCCCCCAGCCCTTGGCCAGCAGCTTCCTACTTTCTGTCACTGTGAATTTGCGACTCTAGGAACTTCATGTAAGAAGAAGAATAAAATATGTGTCCTATGTGTGCCTGGCTTATTTCAGATCCATATTGCGGTGGTTTTCAACATTGTCCTTCCTCTCCCAGAGCGAGTAATACTCCGCTGTGTGCTTGTGCCGCAGTTTGTGTATGCTCCTCTGTGGGTGGACTCTTGTGTTGCTTCCATTGTTGGCTGTTGTGACTAATGCTGCTATGAATACGGACGTTCAGATGGCCTGTTTGAGTTCCTGCTTTCTGGAAGGGAAATTGCAGGATCATATAGTAATTCTATGTTTGGTTTTTTGTGGAATTCCTATACTGTTTTCCACAATGGCTATACCATTTCACACTTGCATTTCCTATTTCTTCTTTTCTGTTCATATAACTGTGGGAGACTCTTTGAAATTTTTTTAACCATATGTTTACCCAGAATATCTTATGCTAGTCAACTGCCTATAGAGTTGAAGTTTTAAATAGTACTTATGCTGTACTGTCTATGCCGAAATATGTTAAATTACAGACATCTTAAGATATCTGCCACTTAGGGTAGCTGTCAGGACACAGAAATTTATTTGAAAGATATAAAACAATAGGTTGGTAATAAAGAAGTTAAAAAATTTTTCTTACAGATTATCTTAAAAGAATCCTGACCATCTTATGTGGCTAAGTGCTAGATAACATGGATGAGGCCAGTGGTAATTGAAGTTTGAGTGTTCTTTGGGTAGTAAGAAATGTGAAGCCTGTGAAGAGGTGAAAAGTCTGCATTCTTTGTAGGAAAACATTTAAAAGTGTGCAGAGAAAACTATATTTGAGCTTGTAGTCCGTCCTTGCTCTATTGAAAAGAACATATTGTTTTATCTGCTCTCTGAGTTTTAAAAGTCTGTGATCTTTAAATGTACTCAATGAATTTGTTATACATGTTAACATGCACTGTTCATTTTAGAAGAGCAAGGACTAAGAAAGGATATGCCAAACTGTTAATTGTGATTGTCTCTAAGTAGCTTTACCTGGGGACTGGGCATGGGGAAGTGGTGAGTTACAACTGTGATTTTTTTTTTTTAAACACTTTATTGACCTTTGCTGTTTGGATTTTTTTTTTTTTTTTGAGTTGGAGTCTCACTCCGTCGCCCAGACTGGAGTGCAGTGGCCGCTCCTGGCCACCGCAGCCTCGACCTGCTGGGCTCCGGCGATCCTTTCGCCTCAGCCTTCCAAGTAGCTGGAACTACAGGTGCGCGCTACCACACCCGGCTAATTTTTTGATTTATTGTAGAGATGAGGTCTCGCCAAGTTGCCCAGGCGGGTCTCGAACCCGTGGGCACAGACAATCAACTCACCTCAGCCTCCAAAAGCACAGGATTATAGGCTGAGCCACCGAGTACGGCTTAATTTTTATTTTAAAATTGTGAGGTACAATTCAGGGTTAGGTATACAAATATTCATTGTGCGGGTACCCTTGTTGATGAGGTGTGCCCCTCCTTTCCTAGGTAGTTATCAACTACTGTGGGGTCTGCTCACGTCTCTCTGCTGCCGAAACTCTCCAATAGTTGATCTCTGCACTAAAGGCAGCCTCAGCCCCTAGGGGAGTCCTGGCTCACTGCAGGCACAGCCACGCCCTTCTGTCTGTTCTCACCACTCACATCCCCTCTCCACCTCTCTCCTCCCGCAGGCCTTTCCTTCCACCTAGCAAGCAGCCTCCACCTGGAGCCTCCCCACCTCATCCTGGAGGCCTCCCCACAGACATGAGCTCAGAGAAGACTCGCCTCACTCTCACTCTCACGCAAAACCCAGGAGCCCTGCTTCCGTTTCTCTCCCTTTGGAGCCCTGACCATCATCTATCATGGCAGATTTTTCTTGTTTCTTTAATGGCAGTCAACCCCACAAAACCCCATGAGGGCAGGAACCACTTCTAACTGTTGCTGCTACAAACCCACTGTCCAGCACAGTGCCGGTTAGATATGAGGCATCCAAAGAGTACACGTTGATTTTTTTTACTGTGTTTTAAACTTATGTTCAACACACCCCGGTTGCAAACAGGCCTCCTTTGTTTTAGAGATTTCACTGAAACCCAAATGTATTGCAGAGAAACCCTTTTTTCCAGTGAAATCTGGCATGGAGTTAGAAAATGGAAAACAGATTCAAGTAGATCAATCTGAATTCTACAGAAGTACTTTCTTATTTTTCTTTTAAATCACTGGTTTACAGGAGTAGTAGCCTTCAATATTTAAAAATTCCATAGAAATCAGAAAATCAACACAAACGTCAGCGAGACCCACACTCACCACAATCTGTCAGGATTTGTCTAAATCTTACTTCACCAACAGACAATGATCCTTGTGGGCTTGATTGTGCTTCAACAATTAAACGATTCGGGCAGGTATAAAAATTTAGCCTTATAACGGGCCCCTAAGAACCTTCTGCTGAATGAGCAAACATATTTTTAAACAAATTCTCTTTCACAGCTCCATCTTACCTTTCGTCCACGGTATACCTGTTTTCTTTCGTCTTGGGAGGGACAAATGTCAGGGCCAAACACCTTAAAGTTAAGAGAATAATGTAAGACTCAGATAAAACTGAAATCACCAGCCTAGGCAACATAGCAAGACCTCAGCTCTACAAAAAAATAAAAATAATAGTCAGGTGTGGTGGCATGCACCTCTAGTCCCAGCTACTCTGGAGGCTGAGGTGGAAGAATCGTCTGAGCCTAGGAAGTTGAGGCTGTGGTGAGCTGCGATTGCGCCACTGCACTCCAGCCTGGGCAACAGAGTGAGACCCTGACTCAAACAAAACAAACAAACAAGCAAACAACCCCCCCCCCAAAAAAAACCCTGAAATCAAATGTCACACGTTTATGGTAGGATTCATGCCTTGTACTAGGCATTTTGTATTTTTGGTCAACTAAGAATAACAGGGCAGCAAGTGTTAACCTGCCTTTTTTCCTTTTTTCTTTTTGAGTTGGAATCTCCCTCTGTGGCCCAGACTGGAGCTCAGTGGCACACTCATGGCCACCACAGCCTCGATCTGCTGGGCTCTGGCGATCCTTCTGCCTCGGCCTTCCAAGTAGCCAGAACTACAGGCACACGCTACCACATCCAGCTAATTTTTGATTTATTGTAGAGACGAGGTCTTGCCAAGTTGCCCGGGCGGGTCTCGAACCCACGGGCTCAGGCAATGCACTCTCCTCAGCCTCCCAAAGTGCTGGGATTACAGGCTGAGCCACTGAGCCCGGCCAACTTGTCTTTTTATAAAACTATACACTAAAGGTTCTCCTCGAATATTTCTCATCTCCTCTCTGGTTCCTTTAATCACCTTCAAGCACTCATTGTGGACATGCTACCAGCCTCTCCTTTCTTCCTCCAGGGTCACAGCCGCGGGAGGCACATCTCCCTGAACCCTCATTCTGGCTATTTCTTACTGGTGAGCAGCCACCTGCAAGTGACCTCATACCAAACACATCCAAATGTTATCTTCCTTCTCAGCCCTCGAGTCTTCCACATCCTCGACTCCACTCTCAGGGCCACGATTCCTGGCTGCATTCTGTTAAGTGGAGCAATCTTCAGTCCCTCCTCCTGGACCTCCTCTTCACGCTCTCACCCAGGTAGAGGGACTTGGTTCCCTCCAGTCTCACCTACTCCTCCTTGACCGTCTTTCTCACACATTCTCCCCCACGCAGCCCTGTCTCCCCTCCAAGTGAGCACCCACACCAGGAGGCATCGTTCTCCCACGCTTCTGTCTACTGCTCAAAACACACCAGGTTCACATGGCTCCTGATGCCATCTTCCCCTCAGTTCTGACTCCATTTACAACCTTGTGTTTCTCTTCAGTAAAGGAACCAAATCGCCACAATTGACATAACATTGGATCTTTTTTCTTTTACTCATATTATGCTATTTTCACCCTCCCAACAAGTCTGCAAAATAATGTTCTTTTCTTGAAACACCTCTCCAAGTCCACTTCCTAGTAAGCCATATCCAAAGTAATGCCCTTGAATAATTAATCCAGAAACACCCTCATAGTGCATAAGATACAGTGTAGCCTGTCTTTGTGCATAAATTCAAAGGCTTTTTTTTTTGAGTCAGGGTCTTATTAGGTCACTCAGGCTGCAGTGCAGTGGCACCGTCATGGCTCACCACAGCCTCAGCCTGCTGGGCTCAGGTGATCCTTTTGCCTTAGTCTCCCAAATCGCAGAACTACAGGCACGCGCCACCATGCCTGTCTAATTTTTGTATTTTTTGTTGAGATGAGGCCTTGCTGTGTTGCCCAGGTTGGTCTTAAACTTCTGGGCTCAAGCGATCCTCCCACCTCTGCCTCCCAAAGTGCTGGGATTACAGCATGAGTCACCATGCCTGGCCCAAAGATTTCTCTGTACATTTAAATTCTTTGTTTGTAGATTTCAAGCTTTCTACCTCTGAAACTCCACTCAAGGGTGTACAATACTCTACAAATATTGAAGACTTAAAACATCAGGATGATGAACTGAGTCTGAAACAAAACTTAATTTCAAAATATGTTCAATATATAAAGCTACTCACCTTTGTACCTTCCTTGAATTACTTCTGTGACCATTCTACAACAAAAGAAATAGGAAATAGTTTCAGATGATTAGATCATCCTTCTTACTTTCTCTTGTTCTTCTTCCTGCACTTCTTTCCTTTTCTTTTTGAGTTGGAATCTCACTCTGTTGCCCAGGCTGGAGTGCAGTGGCAAGGGTCATGACTCACTGCAGCCTTGACCTCCTGGACTCAGGTGATCCTTCCACTTCAGCCTTTTGAGTAACTAGGATTACAGGCACACACCACCATGCCTGGCTAATTTTTGGTTTTTGTAGAGATGAGATCTCGCTATGTTGCCCAGGCTGGCCTCGAAATCCTGGGCTCAAGCAATCTTCTTGCTTCAGGCTCCCAAAGTGCTGAGAGTACAGGCATGAACCACCACGCTATTCCTCCTGTCCTTTTAGAGGGCTCTGTGACCACTTTCCTTAGTCCTTCAATGTCAATGTCTGTACTCTCATTAAGTCCTGTACCAATACTTAGTATTGAAAGACTTAAATTTTGCCAAGCTGATAAGTTTGAAAGAGTATCTAATTGTTCTTCTGATTTGCATTTTCCTGATTCTTAGTAAAATATCTTTGTTGCCCATTTGAGTACTTCCTCTCTGAACTGTCTATTCGGATCTTTGTATATTTTTCTACTGAGCTGCTTGTTTTTTTCTTATTGTTCTGCAGTTCTTTATAAATAGAATACTTTTGTAACACTAATCATCACCATGAAGCTTTTCTGACTTTTTGGGGGGAGGGACAGGGTCTCGCTATGTTATCCAGGCTACTCTCAAACTCCCAGGCTGGCCATGACCTTCTGGGATCAAGCAATCTTCCCAACTCAGCCTCCCAAGTAGTTAAAAGTACAGGCACCCACTACAGCACCTGGCTAAAAAATTATCCAACTTTTAAAGTTAGTTTTAACTTTAAGTTTAGTTCCAGTTTTTGGAACAGAAACAAAACAACATTAATGAATTTTTAAATATTATATTATCCAATTGGTAGGAGAGAAAAGCAACATGATAGGATTATGTAAAAGTATAAGAGTAAATAGGAAAAGATGAAAAGAAAGTGTGAAAGTATTTTACGCACTTTTTTTTGAGGAATTTGGGTTAATAAAAAGAGAGAGAGAGAGTCAAAAGGCTGCTCCATGTTATTATTGAGTGAGAATCTGTGAGATAAAAATATAAAAATTATGGTCAAATAATTTGGTCTTTTTTTTTTTTTTTTGAGTTGGAGTCTTACTCCATCACCCAGGCTGGAGTACAGTGGCACACTCACAGCCACCCCAGCATTGACCTGCTGGGCTCAGGCAATCCTTCCACCTCAACCTTCCAAGTAGCCAGAACTACAGGTGTGCGCTACCACGGCCCACTAATTTTTTTATTTACTGTAGAGACGAGGTCTTGCCAAGTTGCCCAGGCTGGTCTTGAACTCCTGGGCTCAGGCAATCTCTCGCCTTGGCCTCCCAAAGTGCTGAATTATAGGCTTGAGCAACCACGCCCAGCCTTGAAGGTCATTTTTAAATGAAGAAACACATAGGAAAATAGGATTCGAGAAGAAGCTTAGAGGCAAATACTATACCACAGAATATGAAGAATCATTTAAATTGTTTCTTGTTGATGCACTTGCTGAAAAATCATTTTCATGTGATGATTCAGAAGCACTAGGAGACAAGGGCATAACTATTAGTTTTTACATCTGTCTATTTCTTGCCACTAATTTCTTTTTCTAAATTCCCTTTAGACACTAAATGCTTTCATAAAATTTGCCTTTCAGGCAGCAATTTGAATATATGAATATCACAGTTGATTGTCCACACTTACCATGAGCTGGTCGATGTTTCAACGTTAGGCACAGGGGAAAAAGAACCACAGGACATCGAGTCCACCTTCTAGAAGAAAGAGCGACCCTTAGTAGGCATAAATGCAGCTAAATAACTCTTTACCGTGGCTTAGTCTCCACGGACTATCTAGGCTATTTCCTCACATTTACCAAGTACTGGACCATAAACAATTATAAGATGAACACATTTTTTAAAATGGATGTTTGAGCTGGATTTTAAAAAGTCACCCTGATTTTGCTCCATAACTGGCTGTCTTAGTTTCATGTAAACACAGCCTAACCTAAAATCAACTTCCAAGGGAATCTTTTTTTAAAATTAAATCATGTGGGTTTTGTTTTTACATTTGTTGATATGTTTAATTACATTTATGGCCTTGCAGATATTGAACCAGCCCTGCATCCCAGGGATGCCGAGGGAATCTTAACACATGAAAATTACATCCAGAGGCAGTGCCTACCATTACAGTTCCTTCTGACAGTAGCCGGAGATATGCATATTTAGCAGCCAACTGTTTGGCCTCTTGTTTAGTAGAGCCTGTACCGACACCATATTCCGTCTGGCCAATTTTGCATTTACAACAGAACCTGGGAGAAAACACGGAAAGCACTATTCCAAATATGAAAAATACACTAAATCTAACTAGTGATTTGAAAAAAAAAATCACATATTAACAAAGATCTTAAAATAACACTAATTTATTAGATAGATGCTTATTTCATATCTTATGTGATTTAAACCTTTGGTCAGATAGCTGGTCAATATGTCTGAATAATCAGGATTAGCTGACATCCTGGTTGCATTTTCCAGGCAACTTCTAACTTTGTTGCTTCAAGGAAAAATCTGGCACAAAGGCACTAAGTGATGATTTTTAAAAATTCCCCCAAGGTCAAAAGATACAAAGAGAAGAAAGAAACCTGTCTGGGTACAGTGGCTCATGTCTATAGGCCCAGTATCTGGGGAGGCTGAGGCAGGAGGATTGCTTGAGTCCAGGAGTTCGAGACCAGCCCGGACAACATAGCCAGATCCTGTGTTTAAAAAAGGAAAAAAAACAAAAGAAGGAAGGAAGGAAGGATCCAGTGAGTTTTTCAGAGATGCTTAAGTGGGAAAGAAAAAGCCAGTTGAGAAAGTGGAATTTCCAAGGGGAAGCCATGAAGTTACAGTGCTGTGGATTTTGTGGGGATAAGCAAAGCATAGATTTGGCTCTGACTTCAGCATTTTCTGCCACCTGCTTATGTGCACAAAAAAATTGAGAAAATCTCCACGCCTTATACTGAAGTTCACACTCTCGTCACAGTAGAAGTAAGGACAGTTGTTGTCAGGCAAGGACTCTTGGGCAATTTTATAGAAATGATTTATAAGGGGTAGAACAATGGAAATGGCATGGAGTTACCAAGTATTGCTGCAAAATTATTCCAATATTTGCATTTCTTTTACTTTATTTTTTCCTTCTTTCCATCCTTCCTTTTTCTCCCTCTTTCTCTCCCCTCCTCCCTCCCTCCCTCTCTCCCTCTTTCCCTGCCTCCCTCCCTCTTTCTCTCTTTCTTTCTTTTTAAGACAAAGTCTTACTCTGCTGACCAAGCAGGATTACACAGGCAGGATCACAGCTTACCACAGCATCAAACCTCCTCAGTTCAGGCGATCCTTCCACCTCGGTACCCTGACTAGCTGGGGACTACAGGCATGTGCCACCATGCCCCACTAATTTCTTTGTAGAGATGAGCTCTCACTATGTTGCCCAGGCTGGCCTTAAACTCCTGGGTTCAAATAATCCTCCTGTCTCAGCCTCTCAAAGTACTGGGTTACAGGCGTGAGCCACCACACCAGCCAAGATTTTTTTCTTCTCTTCCCTTATGTAACTGGTTGGTTGTTGTCAAGAAACAATCTCTGTTCAGTTCCATTCTATCCTTCAACCTCCCTTCTACACACCTTGGCTCACTGCTGCTGTTCTCAGTAACTCCCAAGTTCTAGTTCATCCATCCCGTTCAGCAGTTCCCTCAGATCCTGGTGTCTTCACAGTCTAGACCTAAACCCATTCCTTCTGAGTTCATTTAACTCATTTAACATTAACTGAGTTAAATGTGTTCATTTAACTCAAACTTGAAGGACAAACACCAGGATAAACAGCTCCCTACTCTGACAAGGGTGGACAATCCTTCTATGCACATGGCGGAGAGGTTCCAACAAAGCTGCTGCCATTGTGGTCTCAGTGACAAGAAGCTATCTGCATCCTTCAAGCAGGGGCACCCTGTTCTCTCTCAGGTGTCCTGCAGCCTAAGCCATCCAGATACACCTCAGAAACAGAGGAGATCCTAGTTGGATCAATTTTAGTGGATGGATCTCACAGCAAATTCACATTTTAATAAAAAATTATAAGTCCAAGCCAGACACTGTGACTTATGCCTGTAATCCCAGCACTTTGGGAGGTGGAGGCAAGAAGACTGCCTGAGTCCAGAGGTTTGAGACCAGCCTAGACAACGTGGCAAGACCTCATCTTCACAATAAATAAATAAAAAATTAGTCAGGTATGGTCCATCTACTTGGAAGACTGAGGTGGAAGGATTGCCTGAGCCCAGCAGGTTGAGCATGCCACTGCGCTCCAGTTTGAGCGACAGAGTGAGACTCCAACTCAAAAATATATATATAAGTCCAAATGTTTTTAAGTCATATAAAAGCTTTCATACAGAACTTACCAAAAGGACAAATATTTCTGAAAAATGAGACATGAAAATAAGCCTACTTCATTGCTTAGATACAATGAAACAGAAAGAAAAGCTGACAACACTTCACCTTTTGGGCCCTTGTTCTGTTGGGTTACATTGCTCATAATTCACAGCCAGTTTTGCCTTCTGAACAACTCTGTTAATGAGACCCACATAATTCCCAAGGGATGATCCTTCTGAAGTCTCTGCTGTTGTCAGTGACAAACAGCTAACTGGCTACAAAAAATAAGCAAACAAACAAAAAACTTGTCTAGTATAAATGACAACAAAGACTTAACCTTTTATTTTATTTTTCTAATAAAATCACTAAGTGAGCAATTTGAAGGATAACTTAGGTGTTACATACTTTCCTATTGGAAAAGTGTGACATACATACCTCCCTCTACCAGAAAAAAACCCACAAGGATAAATTTTAACACTAGGAAAGAAATCACCCATTTTCCTTTTATGGTTTTGGAAGAGGAAAACAAAATAGTCCGTTTCCTTGGTTTTCCTTGCAAAGTGCTATAACATTTTGTTATGTATGTGAGGGTGCCTTGCTGTATCCTCTCTAAATTTCAAAAAAACAGGGCAATAGATATTAGCATAGAGCTGAATGCTGATCACAGTTTAATGGAAAAGATGAGACTGGGCACAGTGGCTCACAGTTCTAATCCCAGGACTTTGGGAGGCTGAGTTGGCAAGATTGCTTAAGACTAGGAGTTCAAGACCAGCCTGGGTAACATAGTGAGACCTCATCCCTAAAAAAAATGTTTTAAATTAGCTGGGGGTGGTGGCTCATTGTAAAGATGAAGTCTTGCCACATTGCCCAGCTAATTTTTTAGTTACTTAGGAGGCTAAGGCAGGAGGATCACCTGAGCCCAGGAGGTCAAGACTGCAGTGGACTATGATTCTGCCACTGCAGATTCTATCACACTGCCTGTGTGATAGAGGGAGACTTGGACTAAAAAACAAAACAAAACAAAAAACCCCAAAAAACAAAAAACAAGGTGACAGATATTAGCATAAAGCTGTGTCCCAGATCACAGCTTAATGAAAAATTATTATAGCAACATCATGGCTACTATTGTTATCTATACCTATTTTTTATTTAATCTGGCAAAATCTTGTCCAAAGTTTATCCACGTTATTAAATTTTGTCCAAGAACAAGCTTTTGGTTTTATTAATCCTCTTTATTATTTGTTTATTTTACATTAATTTCTGCCACTATTAACATTTTCTTTCTTCTGCTGTTTTGACTCAGTTTTTTTCTAACTTCTTAACTCAGTTTTCTAGGACTTCAATAATTATGAGTGTGTAATTTTGCTTGATTTTTTTTTTCAATTTTGGTTAGAAGGATGAAATCTTCAAGTAATATTTTTTTTTTAATTTTTTATTGTAGAGATGAGGTCTCACCAAGTTGCCCAGGCTGGTCTCGAACCCCTGGACTCAGGCAATCCTCTCACCTTGGCCTCTCAAAGGGCTGGGATTACAGGCTTGAGCCACCACGCCTGGCTTTCAAGTAAGATTTTTTTTAAGAAAAGTATCTTGAAAACTAAATTTTTCTAAAATTTTCAAAATCTGAGACTGGCCCTCTGTTGTTTAACATGTAAACAATTTCACGTCTCATGTTACAACCATTACTCTGCTGTCTCCTGGTTTATAATGTTGTTGCACACAGTATGAAACTTTAAAAATTTTTACACTTCACATAACTTCCTTCGTCTATCTAGATGTTTGCAGAATTCTTTCTCCAGCCTTGGAGCTCAGTGTTGGTCTGGATTCTATTTTATCTCGAGTTTTTCTAATATGCAGTCATATTCATTTCATAAATATTTTTTATTTTTTTGAGATGAGGTTTCACTCTGTCACCCAGGCTGGAGTACAGTGGCACAATCATGGCTCACTGCAGTCTTGATCTCTTGGGCTCAGGTGATCCTCCCACGTAAGTCTCCTAAGTACCTGGGACTATAGCATACCACAACGTTTAGCTAATATTTTGATGTTTTGTAGAGACAAGCTCTCAATATTTGACTAGGCTGGTCTAGAACTCCTGGATTCAAGCAGTTCTGCTCCCTTGGCCTCTCAAAGTGCTGGAATTACAGGTAAGAGCCACTGCACCCAGACATTTATTTTGTAAACATTTTCTGCCGAAATCCTTTAAAATCATTTTCTTGTGCAACATTTACTCTGGTTTCATCTTTAGGGATACCAGTGGCATGCCTATTGGTTCTCCATTACCTGCCCTCCATACAGAGTTGGCTTTGACATGGATTCCACATCCATGGATTCCACATCCCTAGATTCCACCAATCATAGATCAAAAATGTTTAGGAAAGGTGTTTTTTGAAGCATTTTTTAATCTTTATATATTTTATCTTTGTACTTTCACATAAAGTGAGTGAAGACATTTTTATGCTTATTTTTAAAAAATTTGGTGTACACTAAGAGCCAGGTGAAAAAATATAATACAATTAAAAATATATTTTGGGGAAAAAAGAATGGTTGCCTGTGTACTGAACGCAACAGATTTTTTTCTGTCATTATTCCCTAAACAATACAATGTAACAACTGTTTACACAGCAATTACACTGTAATAGATATTATAAGTAATCTAGAGGTGATTTAAAATACAGTCTTGTTGGCTCGGTGGGTCAGCCTGTAATCCCAGCACTTTGGGAGGTTGAGGCAACCTGCTGGGCTCTGGTGATCTTTCCACCTCAGCCTTTCCAAGTAGCTGGAACTACAGGTGCTCGCTACCATGCCCAGCTAATTTTTTAAAATTTTATTGTAGAGATGAGGTCTTCCCAAGTTGCCCAGGTTGGTCTCAAACCTGCAGGCTCAGGCAAACTTCTTGCCCCTGTCTTCCAAAGTGCTGGGATTACAGGCATGCGCCACCATGCCTGGGCTTTTAATCATTATTTTAGAGGGTACTCCTACTTTTTTTTTTTTTGAGTCAGGTCTCACTTTGTCACCCAGGCTGGAGTGCACTGGCATGATCACGGCTCACCACAGTCTCAATCTCCTAGGCTCAAGTGATCTTCCTGCCTTAGCCTTCCAGTTAGCTGGGACTACAGGTGTGCTCCACAACATCTGGCTAATTTTTTAATTTTATTCTCTATATTATTTTTTTGAGTTGGAGTCTCACTCCGTCGCCCAGGCAGTAGTGCAGTGGCACACTCATGGCCACCCAGCGTTGACCTGCTGGGCTCCAGCGATCCTTCTGCCTCAGCCTTCCAAGTAGCCGGAACTACAGGTGTGCGCTACCACACCTGGCTAATTTATTTTATTTTATTGTAGAGATGAGGTCTTGCCAAGTTGCCTGGGCTGGTCTTGAACCTGCGGGCTTAGGCAATCCACTCACCTCAGCCTCCCAAAGTGCTTGGATTATAGGCTGAACCACCAAGCCCGACCTAATTTTTTTATTTTTGTAGAGACAAGGTAGCTATGTTGCCCAGGCTGGTCTCAAACTCCTGGGTTCAAGCAATCCTTTAGCCTCAGCCTTCCAAAATGCTAGGATCATAGGTGTGTGCCACCATGCCCAACCGACTCCTCCTACTTGTTTTTTAAAAAGTAAACTGTAAGACAGTCAGGCAGGTCCTCCAGGAAATCCTCCAGAAGGCATTGTGATCACAGGAGAGGGCAGCTCCATGCTGTCATTGCTCCTGAAGACCTTCCTATGGGACAAGATGTTTTGGTGGACGACAGTGATATTGATGATCCTGACCCTGTGAAGGCCTAGGCTCATGTGTGTGTTTGCATCTTAGATTTTAACAAAAATACGTTAAGAATTTAAAATAAATAAATTAGTAAAAAATGTTTTAAATAGGAAAAAAATTTAAAGACTAAGAACAGAAAGAAATAAAATACTTCTATTCAGCTGTACCATGTTTTTGAAGCTAGGTGTTATCACAAAAGAGTCAAAATGAAGCCATAGGCGGTGGCTTACGCCTGTAATCGCGTACTTTGGGAGGCAGAGGTGAGAGGATTGCCTGAGTCCAGGGGTTCAAGATCAGCCTGGGCAAATTGGCAAGACCTCATCTCTACAATAAATAAAAAAAATTAGCCGGGTGTGGTGGCACACGCCTGTAGTTCCAGCTACTTGGAAGACTGAGGCAGGAGGATCACCTGAGCCCAGCAGGTCCAGTCTACGGTGGCCATGAGCGTGCCACTGAACTCCAGCTTGGGCGACAGAATGAGACTCCAAATCAAAAAAAAAAAAAAAAGTCAAAATGTAAAAAAAAAAGATTAAGAAGTTTTTAAAGTAAAAAAGCTACAGTAAGCTAAGGTTAATTTGTTATTGAAGAAGGAAAAATATTTTTATAGCCTAAGTCTACAGTGGTGTAGCAGTGTCTGAGGCCTTCACTTTCACTCACCACTCTCTGGCTTACCTGAGCAACTTCCAGCCCTGCAAGCTCCATGTGTGGTAAACGCCTTACACAGGTGACCCTCTCCTATCTCCTTATGTTGTCTTTGTACTGTACCTTTTCTGCATTTACCCATGTGTAGATACATGAACACTCATCCTTGTGTCCCAACTACCTGCAGTACTCAGTACAGTAACATGCTGCACAGCTGTGTAGCTGCTGCAATAAGCTAGACCAAGGAGCCCAGGTGTGTAGTAGACTCTACCATGTAGGTTCGGACAGGTGCACTCTATGATGTTCAAGCGACTATGAAATCGCCTAATGATGCATTGTTCCGAATGTATCCTCCTGGTTAAACAACACGTAACTGTCTATCGGAGGACATGTGTGGGTGATATACACATACCGTGCCATTTTACATAAGGGCCTTGAGCATCCGGGGATTTTGTGTCCACAGGAGTCTTGGAACAAATTCCCGTGGATACTGAGGGACTTCTGAACATCATTCTCCCCACAATCACTTCTGTCTCTTTTTCCCTGTCCACAGCCCTTCTGCAGTTAGGAGGAAGGGATTCTCCCAGAACCTGGCAGTTCATTTCTCACAGAATATTTCTCACCTTTCCACGTATGTTCAACATCAGAGTACTCACCGCTGCAGACACCCTAAATAACTACAATCCAGCCCTGCCCGCTACTTCTCAGGTGTGCCTCTCACTCAGGTGCTACAGAAATAAAGACAAGGAAAGGGGCTGAACCAAACTCTTGAATCTGTGAACGGCTTTACTCCGTACCAGAGTATTTTATCACAGGAAGAAAAATAAAATATCTCTGTGAGTTCCTTTTCACTAGGAAGAAAATAATGGCACTCACTCACCTTGTTTTCTTTAGCAAGCATCTCAACAGCTAATTTGGCTGCAGCATTTTTTGCTTCCTTTTTTGTTCTGCCTTCAGCCTTTGGGAATTCTTTCTCGTCTATTATAACTTGAAATGTAAACCTGTTTACAAAGAAAATATATACAAAATAGTCTGCCACTCGTATACCATCCAAAGACAAGTGCTCTAATCACCACTGCTTCCCACTACTACCCTTGGGTTGTGAGCCTATCATGTTTGATATAGAATTCAAGCCTTCACCCCAAACAGCAGAAGGGCACATCTTCTGGCAGCATAGAAAGGCGACTACCCTCTTTATCCTCTGGAGTCATCTGAGGATACCAGTTTATGCCAAAGGGACACTCATGTACTAACCTAAAAATCATGCCAGAGCCGCCATACGCCTTATCTACCCATGTACATTTATGAGGCCATCACCTTTTTGTTTATTGGTTGGTTTCTTTCTTTCTTTCTTTTGAGTCAGAGTCTCACTCTATTGCCCAGGCTGGAGTGCAGTGGCACACTCACTGCCACTGCAGCCTCAACCTGCTGGGCTCAGGCGATCCTTCCACCTCAGCCTTCCAAGTAGTGGGAACTACAGGCATGCAGTACCACGCCTGGCTAATTTTTTTATTTATTGTAGAGATGAGGACTCGCCAAGTTGCCCGGCTGTTCTCGAACCCGTAGGCTCAGGCAATCCCCTCACCTCGGCCTCCCAAAGTGCTGGGATGACAGGCTTGAGCCACCGCACCCAGCCCATTGTCTTTTTCATAGTAATTTACCTTAAGTCATTTGGAGGTCCACACTTAGTCACTTCACGATATATAACTGTTACTCCGTGTGTCTGACGATATTTATTTAGTTCTTCCATGAAGAAACCTGGTGAAAGATTACTGGCCATTTCTTCTTCCAGTAACCTACAATGGAAGAGATATTTGAATGAGTGATACAGAATTTTATTTATTTGCTTATTTGTTTATGTATTGAGTCAAGGTCTCACTCTGTTGGCCAGGCTGGAGTGCAGTGGTACAACCACAGCTCACTGCAGCCTCCAATTCCTGGGCCCAAGTGATTCTCCTGTATCAGCCTCCTGAATTGTTGGGACTATAGGTGTGGGCCAGCACACTTAGCTTTCTTTTTTTTTTTTTAATTGTTTGTAGAGATGAGGTCTTGCTATATTGCCCAAGCTGGTGTCAAACTCCTGGCCTCAATTGACCCTCCCACCTCGGCCTCCCAAAGTGCTGAGATCACAGGTGTGAGTCACTGCACCCCACCAGAACATACTTAATCTGAGTTTCCCAGTGCAGTTTAGGAGACATAAGGGGGTAGGGAGACTCCCCTTTAAGCCACTCATCTCAGGCTCACATATATTCAGAGACTTTTATTCAGAAACTTATTTTCTCTTTAAAAACTGCACAACAAAGCCAATTTTTCCAAGATTTTCTGCTTTCAAAACTCAACTGGCCAGTGAAAGAAGGCCTTTTTCCTTAGCGCCGCTCTGCTTCCATTGAGTGTCAAGGACAAGTCTATCCACCTGCTTAAGATGGTGTGAAGGCTGCAGGCGAAGAATTACAATGTTGTACATTGAAAAAAAAAGGTTGAGAAGATTTGACAAGTGAAACTTAGGAAGTCATGAAGGATTTACCTGAATCGAAATAGATTCCTCTATGAAATTCCAAAAATCAGTCCTCTGAATTTTGCAGAAATCAGTTTTAGGATGGTTGAATTACTATTGTGAAGAATGCTGAAATCGACACTGATGCATAATATCTGTTTATGTCTCCACTTTCAGCCAGGCACAGTGGCTCACTCCTGTAATCCCAGTACTTTGGGAGGCCGAGGAGGGAAGACTGCTTGAGTTCAGGAGTTTGAGACCAGTCTAGGAAACATAGCGAGATCCCATCACTAAAAAAAATAAAACAAATAAAAGCATTATCCAGGTTTGGTGGCACACCAGTAGTCCAAGCTATTCGGAGGTTGAGGCAGAAGGATTGCTTGACCTAGGAGATGAAGGCTGTGGTGAACCATGATCATGCCAGTGCACTCCAGGCTGGGCAAAAAAGTGAGACACTCACCTGAAAAATATTAACAACTCCCTCCTTTCAAATATATTTCAAATAGGGTATATACCTAGATGTGGAGCTGAATCCTATAATAGTTCTAGGTTTAACCTTTTGAGGAGCCACCAAAGTGGCTCCAGCCCTCAGTCCTTGCCACATGGCCCACGAGTGGCATTTGACACGGCTGTTGCTCCCTGTCTCCCTCTTCCGCTTTCTTAGCGTGGCCTTCTGGGACAGCCAACCCTCCCGGGTTTCTTCCATTCTCATAAGCTACTAGCCTTCTGTCTCCCTTCCTGGTGCTCCTTCACCTCCTTTCTTCTAGAGAGTGCTGTGTCCTGGGGTCCTTAGATTTCCCTTTCTCCACCCTCACTCACTTCCCTAGTAATCACCTCCAGGTGTGCGCCTTGAAATTCCATGTACACCATGGCGCTTTTCAAAGTGGACCTCCACCAGGGACTCTTTCCTGAACTCCCCATGGCCTCTCCAACCTGCCCCCTCCTGAAATGCTCTGCCCCTTTGCTGCCTTTGCCTGGTCACCTCCTACTTTCTACAGATCCCAGCTCAAAGTCCCAGGCACTCTTTCCCGGCTTTTGTCCCCTTTATTAAAATGGCTAATTGGCTGGGCTACAGAGGCTCACACCTGAAATCCCAGCACCTTGGGAAGTAGAGACAGGAGGACTGCTTGAGGTCAGGAGTCTGAGACCAGCCTGGACAATATAGCCGGACCCTGTCTCTACGAAAATAAATACATAATAAGTGAATTAAAAAATAAGAGGATAAAATTGCTTATTTCATTTACTTGTTTTCCAAAATAGACCACGAATTACAAGAGGGAAGGGACCTGACGTATAATAGGGCTCAATAATGAATGAATCATAGAATCTCCAGGTATCCCCTCCCCCAAATCCCATGACTCCTCACCTGCTTCTCTCTACTAAACTTGTAATGTGACATCTGCATCCTCTGTCTACCCAGCAGTCTCCATTTAACTATAGGATCAACCTAGCCTTCTTGGATGCTAAGGGGCAGGTAGCAGCTGGCAGGGGCTGCCCTCCACTGTACCCAACCCTCATCACAGCCCTGACTGCTCTCTAATCAGTTAGCTCTTTGCAGAGCAGCAGGTTCAATGTCTCCTAAAAAGTCAGCCTCCATCACCGTCCCTAACAAATGGCATTTGTTTATCTTACTAATGCCCAGAAATTACTTCAGCTGCACCTCCATTTCTTCCAGTGAACTCCAAGCCCCCTGTGATCTGAGCCCCCATCTGGGTCCCCACAAGGCTTCACACAGAGCATGCATCTAACTAGTATCTGACTAAAAATGAGTAAACCACAGTTCGACTGTTTTAGATGTTCAGGTAATAAGCAAACTGAAGGAAAAGAGCACAATCTGCCCAAGATTCTAACTTCCTCAGTGACAGCAGAGAGCGCCTCTGTTAGCTTCCACCAGGCAAGACCTTTTTAGTAGTAAACAAAACATGGGTAGGCCAGGCACTGTGGCTCACAACTGTAATCCTAGCACTTTGGGAGGCTGAGGCAGGAGAATCACGTAAGCCCAGGAATTTGAGACCATCGTAAGCAACATAGTGAGAACTCATTGCTACAGAAAATAAAAATAAAAAAATTAGCCAGGCGTGGTGGTGCATACCTATAGTCCCAGTTACTTGGGAAGCTGAGACAGAAGGATCACCTGAGCCCAGGAGGTCAAGGCTGCAGTGAACCATGATTGTGCCACTACATTCCAGCCTGGGCAACAGAGTGAGACCCTCTGACTCAAAATAATAAATAAATAAATATGAAATTTTAAAAATGAATGCCGGGGACTGCTCTCTTAATTACATACAGACATTATTAAAAGCTGTGGATACACAAAGTCACCTGTGGGGACATACAGACAGAGAAGAGAAGGGGTCCTGGCCTAGCCCTTGAGACTCTGATATGTAGAAGTTAGACACAAAAGCAGGAAGAGACAAGAAAGGAAATCTAGAAGGGGCAGCCAGTAGGAAAGCAGGAAAGCCAGAAGGATCCCAGAGGTCAAGTGAATGAAGTGACCCAGGTGGAAGAGGGAGTAGGCTCTACCACGTGCCCCTAAGAGGTCAGACAAGAGAAGGACAGGACACTAGGCACTGGTTTGGCAAGATGGCATTTTGTCAGAGTAAGAGGGAAGGTGAAGACTTGGAGTTCTGCTATGAAGAACTGCAGAAAAATAAACGGGAGATATGAAAGGGATGTGAGTCAAGGGAGAGTTGTTTTTTCAAGGTGGGCAATATTTCCACACTACTGTAGAAAAATGACAACCATCAGGTAGAGAGAGCAAATGGCCAAGTAATGAGGGATGCTGGAGAAACCAGCGAGGCTTGCAAGGGCAGCGAGTCTGGGTGAGGGGTTTGGGATCCAGTTCGTGGGTAGGAGAGTGGGCCACAGAATGAGGCCCTGACAGTTCACTCTCCACAGGGAGAGAGAAAGCAGAGTAAAGGTAGGCATGACTGCAGGGAACTTGGTAGGTGAGGGCTGCCGGGGGAAGACAGAAGTGTTTCTGGTTAGTTGTCACTGTTTTGTCTAAGTATGGAGCAAAGACCAAGCGTGAACGGAGGTCTGAAGGGAGAGGAGAAGATGAGAAAGATCCTCCCAGAGGGGGGAACGGTCGGTCATCCACGGGCATTGGGCAGGATCGGCTGGCAGTGCTGAGGGACCACTTGAGATTTGTGGACTTCGACATGAGGTCAGTTGGCAATGGTGTGAGCTTTTCTCTTCTCACCCTCAGGTTCTCCTGAGAGAAGGGTGAATCCTACAGAGGAACCTGCCCAGGATGACTCAGGGGATGACAAGGGCATTGGGGAAGGCTGGCCTGCAGAGAGTTCTTCACCTGGGAACATTGGTCCTTCAACCCCTTGCTGACAATAGCTTCTCCCACCCCCGCCTAAAGCCTGTTCTGACTTTAAGACTTAGGAGTCACACCCAGCAGAAAGCTGAGAAAGGTGCTATTACTGAGCACATAAATTGTAATTATGTCTATGACTCTGTGTTCCTTGAGGGCTGGACATGGGTTATCTTTAACTCCCGAATTCCTGGTATAGAACTTAAAAAAATATGTAGTATGAGCTCAATAAGGAAGGAGTGTAGGAAGGGAGAAAGAAAGAGAAGAAGGAAGGAAGGAATGAAAGGAATAAGTTTCTCCATTTTAGAATGGAGGAAATCAAAGCTCAGACATGTAAACATAGGTTTTCTGATTCTAAATCCTGCTTATAAAACAAACCAAGAATTATATAAAGGATGGGGGAAGAGAGAGATGTGGAAAGATTTGTTAAAAGATACAAAATTACAGCTAGATAGGAGGAATACATTCTAATGTTCTATATCACTGTAGGATGCCTATAGTTTACAATAATAAATGATTAGTTTAAGATATCTAGAAGGAGGATATTGAAGGTTCCCGAAATAAAGAAATGATAAATATTTCAGATTATAGATAATTACTCTGATTTGATCAATATACTTTATATGTATTGAAATATCACTGTGTAACCCATGAATATGTACAATTCTTATTTGTCAATTAAAAAATATTTGTGGGCAACCCCCTCAGGTTCCCTCCCACTATGGGAGCTTTTCTGTCTTCTTAATAAATCCTACTTTCTCACACACACAAAAATTGTTATATTATCAGACACATGATTAGAACTGGAGTGATCTCTCATACGATTTTCTTATGCTGATTGTTCCAGTGTGATTATGAATAGTACTGCATTGCAAGGTTCAGACTGTCCTGGGTTTAGATAATAAATTATACTGTTGACTGGGCACAGTGGCACACGACTGTAATCCCAGCACTTTGGGAGGCAAAGGCGAGAAGATTGCCTGACCCCGCAAGTCTGAGACCAGCCTGGGCAACATGGCGAGATCTTGTCTGTATAATAAATCAAAAGTTAGTCAGGAGTGGTGGCACATGCTTGTAGTTCCAGCTAACTGGAAGGCTGAGGTGGAGGGATCACCTGAGCCCAGCAGGTCAAAGCTGCGGGGACTGTGAGTGTACCACTGCACTCCAGCCTGGGTGACAGAGTGAGACTACAACTCAAATAAACAAACAAATAAATAAATACTGTCACTCCAGTTACTCTCAAATCAACAGAAGTTACTCCCTGAGTCACCTTCTCCTGAAAACTCTTTCCTGTCCATGGACCCCATTGGCACCTCAGAACCTGGATGGAGCCATCAGTAGACACTGAGTACACAACTGGGGTGGTCACATGGGTCAAAGCATTCACAACAACCTACAAACTGAAAATTCAAAATGTTTTCATATTTTCCACGGGTTTAGTATTATGTTCTCACTTTTGACCATCCTTTTACAGCCCTACCATATTACACATGGGTGTGAACTGAGTTATATCTCCTAAAAAATATTTTGTCCCTGTTTTCTTTTGTTACAATTTTATTGGCTATACATAGCAAAAAGCTGAATTAATTTTAACAGCTTTACTGAGGTATAAATTACACACCACAAAATTCATTGATTTTAAGTGTTGGATTCAATAATTTTTAGTAAATTCACAGAGTCGCGCAACCAATGCCACAGTGATTGGATTAATGGTGTTTATATAATATAAATCACACAATTCTTGGGCTTTCTATTATATGAGTTATTTAATGCACACCACCCTATTACCAAACACATACTCCCTAACTCTCTCTTTCTCTCAACACTTCAATTTTCAACTTACATCTGTCTCAAAAAATGACTTTATCTCAATCCTTAAGAAAATAAATAGGAATTATAAAATAATAATTATATTCTTGAACATGGTAGCACTTTAGTATTTTTTCCAGGACACATTTCATCTTGTATTTTCATGAAAGGGACGGATCATCATAAATGAGAAGATAGCTCTCTCCTTACAATGCAGGAGAAAGTCAATAACTGACATCTGATTATTTAATTGCACGACCCAGAGACGTTCTACCTCCAGGGTTCCACTCATTACTACCATCCAAGTATTATGCTTCCTCTGCTAGCAGCTCTCATTCTGTGGTTATTAGATAAGTAGACATCCTGTCTTGTCATGTAAAGTCGTTTTCTCTGGATAATAATAAGAGAAGAAAATCCCTGCAGCTGCTGAGAACACCATGGCTTATCTTCCTGTGGGCCCCTTTGTTCTGTACCATGGTTCAACATTTTATATGAGAATTTCGGGCTTCAAATTGCTAATTAACTTATCTTTCATCACAGAACCTAAATAGACACTATATTTGAGATAATATTCACCACATCGTAAAAAGTTAGGGTGAGAGAAACTGATTCAAGGACCCAAACCACACAAAGAAGCCACCCCTAGATCCCTAGATCTAAGATGATCAAAAATTGTGGTAGCTGGGCTTGGTGGCTCAGCCTGTAATCCCAGCGCTTTGGGAGGCCGAGGCGAGTGGATTACCTGAGCCCACGAGTTCGAGACCCACCCGGGCAACTTGGCAAGACCTCATCTCTACAATAAATCAAAAATGAGCCGGGTGTGGTAGTGCGCACCTGTAGTTCCAGCTGCTTGGAAGGCTGAGGTGGAAGGATTGCCAGAGCCCAACAGGTCGAGGCTGTGGTGGCCGGGAGCGTGCCACTGCACTCCAGTCTGGGTGACAGAGTGAGACTCCAACTCAAAAAAAAAAAAATTGTGGTAAATCTAGATGTTATCATCACATCTATTCTCCAAACTCATGTATGACTCCCTGGTGCCATCATATACTTTGTCCTTTGGAAAATGAACAGTAAACCAAATATAAAAGAATAAATTACATTGACTACTTCAAATTGGCTAAATATCTCAGAGGTTTCTCAGCCACTGGCCAGTGTACTACCCTCTCTAGGTCCTGGGAGAAAGCAAAGATGAGTCTAACGTAGTCTCTAAAAAGGGAGGTCAGACACAAAGAGCAGCCTTCAGAAGTAAGGACAGGAAGAACAGGAGGCATGTCTTGTTCCCAGCTCTTCCACAACCCCAGTCTTCTTTTGTCTCTTCAAACTCTTTTGCTTAACTTTTTATTTTGAAATGAGTTCACACTAAAAGTAACAAGAATAGTACAAGAAATGTCCAAACCAGGTCTACCAATTGCAGACATTCTAGCCACAACTGCTGTATCATCCTCTTTCCCTTTCTCTTTTTATGTCTACACACACACACACACACACATTTTTTCTTTAACTAAGAGAGTTGCTCCTTTATCCCTGAACACTGCTCCTTTAACCCCAAATACTTCCGTATTTCCTAGGAATAAAGATTGTTTACTCAACTATAGTGCAATTATCCAAATCATAGAATTTAACACGGATACAATATCATTATCAAATCTGTACATTTTGTTCAATCTGAATGTGTCTCTCCAAAATTCAGATGTTGAAGCCCTAACCCCCAGCATGGCTGTATTTGAAGATGGAGCCTCTAAGGGAGTAATTAAGGTTAAATGAAGTAATAAGGGTGGGCCCCTGATTCAACAGGATTAGAGTCTTTATAAGAAGAGACAACAGAGAGCTGTCCCAACACTGTCCACGTGCATAGAAGAAAGGCCATGTGAGGATGTGACAAGAAGATGACTGTTTACAAGCCAGGAAAAGAGCTCTCATCAGAAACCAAATTTGCCAGGATCTTAATCTTGGATGTCCCAGCTTACAGAACTATGAGAGTTAAATGTCTTTTGTTTAAGCCACCCAGTTGATGGTGTATTACTATGACAGCCCAAGCAGACTCATACACTAATGGTCTCAATAATGTGCTATGTAACCATTTTTTTTCTGGCCCAGCATCCAATCTTCCCCCAAACTCTTTTTTTTTTTTTTTTTTGAGTTTTAGTCTCACTCTGTCACCCAGACTGGAGTGCAGCGGCCACACCTGGCCACCACAGCCTCGACCTGCTGGGCTCCGGCGTTCCTTCCCCCTCAGCCTTCCAAGTAGCTGGAACTACCGGTGCGCACCAACACGCCCGGCTAATTTTTTGATTTATTGTAGAGATGAGGTCTCGCCAAGTTGCCCAGGCAGGTCTCAAACCCGCGGGCTCAGGCAATCCACTCACCTCAG
>CAUYQG010199151.1:0-12722 GCA_963574415.1 Tarsius wallacei | reverse complement strand
CCAAGTTGCCCAGGCGGGTCTCGAACCTGTTGGCTCAGGCAATCCACTCACCTCAGCCTCCCAAGGCGCGGGATTACAGGCTGAGCCACCGAGCCCGGCTATATTTATATTTTTAAAACAGGAAAAATACACATCTGTTGTAGTTTAAGACTTCTTTGTTGTGGGTATTTTTTGCCTTAGGGTATTTATTCAAATTGCTGTTGCTTAAAACAATTATTCTCTATGTGGTTGCTTTATCAACTTCATATACAATTAGATGAATTTATTTCAGTTTGTCTTTAATTTTTAGGGATTGATTTTCTTCTATTAATTTAACTTTGTTTTTAAGTTATGTGATATGTTTTCTTGGTTTCAGAGTCAAAACTATAACATTGAGAGGTCTATTTCCTCTCTGTCCCCTCCTCTTGTTATTTTACTCTCCTTATAGACAATACTTTTATTTTTCTATTATTTATTTATGAAAATAAGCTGATGACCTATATGTATCCCATCTCCTTTCTTGTGCAAACCAAGCATACTGTATTACATCTTGCTTTCTAAATTAATACCCTGGAAATCATAGAAGTATATAGATATTTTCTCATTCTTTTTTTAAATTGAGATAATCTTTATTCTTTTAAAATCATATATTATTTATACAAAAATAATGGGGTGGTTTTTCACTGGAGAGAGAGGGCAGTGTGGGTGAGTGAGAGGGAGTAGGTGGAAGGGGGTAATCTGGAATGAGTACGCCAAAGTATTAATGATTAATTTTAGGTGCTTGTTATTAAGTTTTAAGAACATCTATGAGAAAAAAAATTTTTTAAACACACCTGCATGCCAAGACAAGGGAAAATGCTCAGAAATCTCTGAAACTTGAAAGTCAAATGGGATTAGATCAAAGAAGGAAATTTCAGGTGAGGATATACAGCCACAGGTTCCGTAAAGGTGGAGCTGGGCCCAAACAGAGTGCTCTAAATGCTGTATGAAGTTACCAGAAATTCGAGAAATTGTTGAAGAAAAGGGAGGAAGCAAATCCTCCCCAAATTTAGTTTGCTTAGTTGATCATTGTCAGTTGACTCTGTGAAGAGTCACTCTTTTATCAGCAATGCCACTCTTGTTCCCTGCAATGACAGAAGAGAGATTAATGTGGAACGCTGCAATCATTTTCACTACAGAATCAGCCTTTAATTTTTTAGGTTGTTTAGGCAGACAAATCTGACCACCTCATTTAAAGTTGCTTTACCCTCCCTCTGGCTTTCACAAGTGCTCTTTCTCTGATCCTTCATGATCCTCAGCACCTTTTAATATATTTAATTTATTTATGTATTGTATCTGCTGATTATTATTTAATTCTCCCCATTGAAACAAGTTCTATAAAGGTGGAGGTTTTAATTTTGTTCACCAGTATATACTCCAGGTGCCTAGAACAATGCCTGTCACATTGTTGGTGCTAAAAAAAAAATGTTATTAAGTGAATGAATATCAACAGCAACAGAGTTTTAGGGAGAAAGGGAATGTGTAACAGTGGAGTTCTGCATTCATGTATATACGTCATCCCCTTACACATTTATCCCATAGCTTTCTAGCCTAGGAACACTGTCGTAATTTGGCTTTGTTGGTGATGCTGGCTCCAACTCAACTGGCGATGAGCACAAGAACCAGGGCTCTTATATCTGAAAAATGAAAGAATGTAGGTGATACGGGTGTAAAGGAGAATTCAGTCTTTGTGTATTTTTCCAATACGTATATGCTTATGAGCGTTAAAAAAAAGACACATTTTAAAAAATATTTACTCACATTTTCCCCTGTTTGCAGTGTTCTTCATTCCTTTGTATAGATCCAAATTTTCATGTGGAAAATTTTACTTCTGCTTAAAGAACTGCCTTTAACTTTTCTTGTAGTACATGTTTCTCAGATTTTCCTTGTCTGAAAATTTTCTTTGTCTGAGATTTTCTCTGCCTTTATTTTAGCTTCATTTCTGAGAGACGTTTTCAGTGGGTATTATATCCTGGGTTGACTTTTTCTATTTTTATTTTTTGTAGCAATTCGAAGATGTCATTCCATTCACTTCTGGCTTACATAATTTTTGATGAAAATGTTGTTGTAAGCCTTCCTGTTGTTCCTCTGTATATAATCTGACTGCTACTCCTAAAATTTTATCTTTATTGTTTATTTTTTATTTTTTTTAATTAATTAATTAATTTATTTATTTATTTATTTTGAGTTGGAGTCTCACTTGGTCGCCCAGACTGGAGTGCAGTGGCCGCTCCTGGCCACCACAACTTTGACCTGCTGCGCTCCGGCGATCCTTCCGCCTTAGCCTTCCAAGTAGCTGGAACTACAGGCACACACTACTACACCCGGCTAATTTTTTATTTATTGTAGAGATGAGGTCTCGCTTGCCCAGGCGGGTCTCGAACCCGCGGGCTCAGGCAATCTACTCACCTCAGCCTCCCAAAGGCGCGGGATTACAGGTTGAGCCACCGAGCCCGGCTTATTGTTGATTTTTTAAAAAATCAATTTCATTATGATGTGCCTTAGTTTTTACTTATAATTTATTTTTGTTAATTGTTTGTTCTTGGGGTTGGTTGAGCTTATTGGATCTTGTAGGTTTACGCTTTTCATCAAACATGAAAAATGTTTGGTCATTATTTTTTTCAAATATTTGTCCTATTCCTCTCCCCTGCCTTTATTTTCCCACAATACATCAATTACACATATGTTAGACCACTTGTTATTGTTCTGTAGGTCCCTGAGACTATGTTCATTCTTGTCAATTATTTTTCCTATGCTTCTTTTTGGATAATTTCTATTGCTGTGTTTTTAAGTTAACCAATATTTCTTTTTGCAATGTCTAATCTCTTATATTTTCATTTCAGATATTATATTTTATCTCTAAAGTTTCATTTTTTCCTTTATAGCTTTCACTTCTCTCATTTTGTTCATGTTTTGCTTTAGATCCTAGAGCATATTTATAATAGTTGTTTTGAGGTCCTTGTGTGGTAGTTATATCATTTCTTTGTTTTTATTGATTGTTTTTAACTTTGTGGTTATGTATCATTTTTTTTTTTCTTTGAATGCCTGGTAATTTTTATTAAATGTAGTACATTTTGAATTTTATGTTGAGTGTTGGATCTTGTTATATTCCTTTCAAGAGAATTGAATTATGTTCTGGAATGCTGGAATGCTGTTGAGTCTCTTTGATACTTTTGAGGCTTTATTTTAAGCACAGGTCCAGAGTAGCCTCTAGTCTAGGGTTAATTTAGTTTCATTATTAAGACACGGCTTTTCTGAGGATTCCGTCTATTGTCCTGTACATTTTGTGGTCTCTCCACTTTGGCTGGTGAGAACCATGGGGTAGTCTCAGCCTTGTGTAAGCTCAGCTACTGCCTGCCTATGGTTTTTTTTATTCAGCTTCTAATAGTTTCCTCTCACTTATGCCCAGATCAGTACTCAGAAAAAGACTGAAGGGATTCTCTGCAAATTCCCAAAGTGCTCCACACAACCCCCTGACTCTCTGTATTTTCCTCATCTTCATTACTCTGCCCCACAAATTCTAGCCACTACAACATCCCCAAACTCCCATCTGTCCTCCTTACTTCAGGAAGACTTCTAGGTTCTGATTGGTTTCCTCTCCTCCATGCCTTGTAACCTGGAATCTGCCTGCAGGCATGCTGTGTCTCTTAGGAACCACAGTCTTATAATATGTGGTATTTATACCTGAAAAGAGGGGTTTCATGTGTTTTCAAGTTGTTTACACAAGAAAGCAATTCCCAAAGCAGTAATTCTTCACATATGGAAGCAGAAGTTCTACCAGTTGCAAAACAACTTGTTAAAAGGCAGTAGTTGTATGACTAGTTTTTCAATGACTAGAAATAATGTGTAGAAGAATAGGGGAGATTTGTGAAAAGGATAGGTGCCTCTTGAGAGTTGTGAACTTGCAAATGACCACTTTGCACTTGGGAACAGGAGGGCTGATGCAGTGTCTGTTTTCCTGATCATTATCACTGAAGAGGATTCTGTAATCTCTGTCATATAAATTGCAAGCACTATTGTGCATGGCCTTGGGTCTACTACTGCCTGTGGCATAAACAGTTTACCCCTAGAGACTTTGTGTGTGGGGACCAGCAGGGGGAGGGTTGCTCCTGGAGAGGACTGGCTGACCTTTCTCTTTGTGCCTTGACCTATCTTGTGGCCAGGTGCCTCACCAATACCCTCTTTTACTGCTCTCCACCCACATTCCCAATCACTCAAAACTTTTTTAAACCATTCAACTCTGTCCTCTCAAAGATTGAGCCATTCACTGTTTTGCCAGCTCTTTGTGTGTGATCTCTGTGAATATGTGCCAAGTTTGGAGTTTCCATGTGAGAACACGTAACATTGTATATAAAGTTTCCACACCAGCTATCCATGGACTGAAAGAGGGCCTAGCATTCAAAGTTCAATGCCAGTGAGTCTAGCCTATTTAAGGAGACTTTTGAATGTACTCAGAAATGATCCCAAGTCATGGTTGTATCCCCCAGAACTTTATGTTCCAGTGGACAGCCCTACCAGTTCACAAAACCTCTCAAAGACTATTGGGTTTAAGATTTTCAGACCTAGCCGGGCTCGGTGGCTCAGCCTGTAATCCCTCGCTTGGGGAGGCTAAGGTGAGTGGATTGCCTGAGCCCGTGGGTTCCAGACCCGCCTGGGCAACTTGGCGAGACCTCATCTCTACAATAAATCAAAAACTAGCCGGGTGTGGTAGCGTGCGCCTGTAGTTCCAGCTACTTGGAAGGCTGAGGCGGAAGGATCGCCGGAGCACAGCAGGTCGAGGCTGCGGTAGCCGGGAGCGGCCACTGCACTCCAGTCTGGGCAACGGAGTGAGATCCAACACACACACACACACACACACACACACACACAAAGATTTTCAGACCTTCTGGTATCACAATGTTGACCAGCGTTTCTCACCCTTAGTACTATTGACATTTGGGGATAGATAATTCTTTGCTGTTTAGACCATCCTGTGAGTTGTAGGATGTTTAGCATCATCCTTGGTCTCTACCTACTAGATGTGAATAACACCCTTCTCCCAGTCTTGATGACAACAAATGTCTCCAGACAGATGTTCCCTGAAGGTGCAAAACTGCTGGTGTAGGTGCACTATGGTGCACCATGCTCTAGGGAACCCGTAGAAGTGCAGCTCTGGGAACTAAAGCTGGAGAAACCCAACAGATCATTGGCGTCCTCTTGGCAGAGGGCCATTCAACTCTTTTCTCTCAAAGACTGAGCCATTCACTGTTTTGCCAGCTCTTTGTGTGTGAATCTCCACAATGTGTGTCCCATGTGGGGTGTATAGTAGGAGGATATTGACCTTGGAATGTAAACTCCTGGATTGCTGCCTCTGCAGATTTGGAGCAATGTGCCCCACTTCTCTGCTCTTCAGTTTCCTTATTTGACAATGAGGAATGGTGCTGCTTACATCACACAGCACTGCTGTAGTGAGGACAAAATGAGGTTTTATATATATACACCCATACACATACATGCTTTGTCCATATAAGGATACATAAACGTGGGATTAATAATTGTTCAAATATATGTGTACTTATTTGCTAGTATGATTAAAAGGGCAATATAGGAAAAATACATTTTCCAATCCATCATGTGCTCGTATTAGTGTTCTCCCCGAGGTTGTGATATTCTTCTATGCTAGAAAGCACAGTAGGGAACATCTAACTTTAAAACAAAGAAAAAGGAGGAAAATGTATTTTTCACAATTAAAACCTCAACTAAATTAGAATGCAAATAGGTTTTTATATTTGCTTTTTAATTTTGCATTCAGTAATCTGACCAGACTACACAAGAATGTAAATGTCTTAACAGGAGATAGTGGCTTTACGTTCTCTTGGGATTTCATTGTAATGAACCTGGTAAATAATTCAGGAACATATGAGAGGCCAATGATTGGGCAGCACCTGGTGCTATATTGTTCATGCCTAAGCATGCAGAATCCAAAGATGGCATTCTACACCTGTCATTATTGTTCTGGCTTAAACATGGGCCCTATGTTCAGTGGCTGTTGAAATAATAGTAATTGATATTTTTTGCCTTGTCCAATTTTCCTCCACTATCAAAGAAAACTATGCTAAGCTGTTTCAAAAACACAAAGCAGAAGTGGCATCCTCTTTAAAATTCCCATTGGTAAAATTGCAAATCTATTTTCTCTATTAAGGGACTGATTGCTTTAAAGAGTTAGAAATGTGTCTGCCTTTCCTACTGATGCTCATTTGAGCCTTTTTGCTTTGTACTACAAAGTTGAGCTTCTTTTTAGATCACTGTATTCATATTGCAAGCATCTTTTGAGAGAAATAATACCATCCTCTGGCTACTCTGTGGGAATTCCCCACTCAATTTCTTTCCCTGTTGCCTGAGTAGCCTATCTTACTTCTATTAGTCTAACAGTTTAAAAACAAATAAATGAAAAATCTTCCAAAGGGCTTAGGTACCTTTCTGTGACCTCAGCTGACTGGACATAAAGTGTTCCTCTACTCCTTGAGAGAACAAGAGCTAGAGTGACCCACAGACCATGTACAGACACAGCAAAGGGCACCTGAGCCCAGCACCACCCAGGATCAGACAGAGCGTAAGTCTTGAGCTGCATGGAGAGCCTTGGAAGAGCAGAAAGTTTCCCAGTAGGGAAAAAAAGGGAAGATGCACCTCACAAGTCTAAATTAAAGTTTTTACAGTGATGCATGATAAAAAGGATCTGAAGAGAGACTGCAGAGCTTTGTACCTAGAAGTTGTTAGACGGGCTTTATCTTTGGTTTTATTGTTTTGTTTGAGTAGGAGTCTCACTCTGTCACCCAGGCTGGCGTGCAGTGGCACAGTCACAGCCACGGCATCCTTGACCTGCAGGGCTCAAGAAATCCTTCCACCTCAGCCTTCCAAGTAGCTGGAACCACAGGCATGCGCCAAAACGCCCAGCTGATTTTTTGATTTATTGTAGAGATGAGATCTTGTCATGTTGCTCAGGCTGGTCTCGAACCCTTGAGCTCAGGCAATCCTCTCGCCTCTGCCTGCCTAAGTGCTGGGATTACAGGTGTGAGCCACCATGCCTGGCTTATCTTTGTTTTGAAAATATTGTTTATTATAATGGCTTAAAAACATATTTACGTGTGTGTGTGTGTGTGTGTGTGTGTGTGTTTATGTGTGTAACTGGTTTAATTGCTTTCCTTTCTGCAGGCATCAGTGTGAGGATACTTGGAGCAGTGACTGCCATCTGGTGGTTAGCCAGAATCATCACTTTCTGTAACCTGATGGTTACTAAGATGCCCACTCTGGACTCACATGGTATGCAGTGGCAGCAGGGAACCAGTTGAAAGATGTCTGATGTTGGAGGGTGACCAGTTGAAGGATGTCTGATGAAGGAGCCTCATGAAATAACCCTTTGCTTCTGCCTGAATGGGTTGTTCATTCCGGATTCTGAGCCTGGAACCAACTCCAAAATGGGGTCTCTGAAGAAAAGACTTGAGTTGCTCTTGTGTTTTAATCAGAGATCTGCATCCCTACCAGTGAGTAGCCAAGACTGTGAATAAGCGCACATCAAGAGGAGCATGTGATTGACATGGAGCCTGAAATAAACTGCTCTGAATTGTGTGACGGTTTTCCTGGCCAGGAGCTGGATCGGAGACCCCTTCATGATCTCTGCAAGACAACAATTGTAAGTGAGCAGCCATGGGGTATTAGGCCTGCTCAGATGTATGTGATGGTGGTGGGGAGGAGGAGGAGGAGGTGGAGGAACTGCTCCTGTGGGACATGCACTTCCCAGCATTGGTGGTGATCGGGCAGCTCATGTTTGATCTAGAGAAGATCCTCATTTCTAACAGCTTCTCTTTATTCTGTCCTCAGACATCTTCCCACCACAGCAGTAGGACCACCTCTTCATTATCTCCTGTCCTCTTGGGTATTGTCTGGACTTTTCTCAGCTGTGGACTTCTGCTGATACTTTTCTTTCTTGCCTTCACAATTCGCTGCAGGAAGAACAGGTAAGCAGCCCCATGCCCAGTTTCTCATCGCCCATAGCCTGAATCATGAAACTCAGAGTGCTAGTTTCATTTGGCAGCACAAGCTGCTAACTGGAATCCACAAAGCTTGTCTCCCACTGTGGCGTTAAGCTACATAAGTTCCCCCTGAAATAGTACTGGGTTTGCAGTAAGTTTCCCTCTCGAGAAGGAGAAAGATCTAGCCTTGGTGTTGTGGTAACTACTGCAAGTGTATCCAAATAAGAGAACTAAGAGCCTTTTCCCGTAAAGGAGATACAATCTTTCTGGGAAAAGGAGGCATTTGTATTAAACATGAAGAGAAATGTAGATTCCAAAGCAACATAAAAGTTTGCAGACAACACAACAGAACTGGTCTGGGTGAGTTAAGGTTTCTGCAAAAACAGTGAAGCTCTAATACCTGGCTATTTGCTAGACAATTCTGGCTGACTGGAAAGTTACTGGCTCATCAGGGTAAGTATCTATGGCTCCCAGGGCTGGAAAAAGCAGCAAAATGGTGACTTTTTCTGGAGGGACATGTAGAATCTTGCCTTGGCTACAATTTGATTCTCCCCTCTGGGCTCATCCCATCTGTCCCACCCCAACACTCTGTACCCTCATCCTTCCCCGGATGTCCCAGGCTGCTTCCTGAGAAGCCCTGATCCAGCCCCCTCTCCCTGGCTCACAGCTGACTTCTGGAGGGAGCCCACAATCAGAATGTAACAACTCCGGCAGACGGGCCAAACTCATTCAGCCTTTCAGTATGGTGACCAAGTGTGTCATGCTGCCTTGCCTATAGATTTGACACTCAGATGAGGATTGGTCAGTTGTATTTTGGGGTGCCATTTGCCACTTTAGGCATGGAGGACACGGAATGAGTAAGCAGCTTGGTTGCTGGGTCAATCTCATCATGGTGGTGACATGTGGCATTCTATCCAGGCTGTATCCCAGAGGCTGCCCCAGCCACTTTTCATTCTGTTTCTCAAATACACTAAGCTTACTGCCATCTCAAGGCCTTTGTACTTACTGTTGCTTTACTGTTCCTCTGCCTGACAATCTTCCCCAGGTCTTGCCATGACTAACTCCTTCTCATCTTAAAGGTCTTGGCTCCAGTGTCACCTCTTCAGAGAAGTCTTCCCTGATCCTCCCGTCTAAAGTAACTTCTCTACTAGATGGTCACTCCTTCATCTCATTCCATATGCCATCACTCTATCTTATTTTCTTTATAGCAAGTATAACCTGATATTACCATATTTATTGATTTCCCTGTAGATTTTCTGTATCCCCCACCAGAAAGTAAAGTCTGTGAAAACAGGACTTGTTTGTCATGCTCACCACTGTGTCTCCAGCATTTAGAACAGACTGGAACATAATAGGTGCTCAGTAAATATGTGTCCTGTGATCTTGGGAGGAAGGAGATTTAAATTCCCAATGGTGGCTGCTGCCAAGAAAATGACTAGGAAAATCATGCATTTCAAGGTTAAAGAATTATGAAGTACAGACTTTTCAACTGCAACACCTTTCTATAATGCAAATTGATACTTACTTGGTATAAGAAAATTATGTCACTGTTTCATATGTAATTTTTTCCCCTCAGCATTCACAGGCAAGCTTTCTCGTAGTTTAAAAAAAAAAAAAAAAGGAAGCCTTAAGCTGAGAATACTGTGGCAGTTCCTCCCCCTCGGGCAAGTAGTAGCTGGTTTAATGGTTTTAAGAACTGGTGTCCTCCCTATAACATGAAGCTGTCGGAAAAAACTTCAGTTGATTGTTAAAGAAAGCACAGATTCAGGGTAGATTTTGAATTTTGATGACAGTGTCATCTATTGAATGCCCCTGAGGATCTCTATCTTGAGATGAAATACTGCAGAAGTCAGCTGTGTTCCTGGGTACAAATGACAGTGGACATTTACTGAGTGATAGTGTTGTAGTTGGAATAATAATAATTTTATTAGTACTTTGGCTACAAAGTTATATATGTTTTGAGTGTTATGGGCCTATCCTATTTTTTCCACAAACCATTACTTTTATATACAATTTTGCAGAATGGAAGGTTTATCAAACATTTATATATCCTGTTAAAACAGGAACACCTGTAAACAGCATTATAATAGAAACACCTATATTTCTTTCTCTCTGTTAAAGATTTTTGCTGCCTGTTTTATTTGCAGTGGGAGCATGACTTAGCATAAAGAATAAAGTACTAAGAGGCACTGTGAATAAAAACATATTTTACAATTAAGTAGCTTACAAAGTCAGACAAGGAGAGATAAAATAACCCCGTTTCAAAAGTGCTTTATTGAACAATGAAATTTGTTCCAAGATGCAGTGTCACAATCAGATGTTTTCTTTCATTCCGGTTCTGTAGTCTCCAAATTTGTGTCTGTGTGTGTACATGTATGTGTGCATGCAAGAGGAAGAAACATATTTTAACAAAATAAAAATAAAATAATGTTTAAACTCAGTTGCAGATATTGCAGTTTTAAATTTTAAATGTAACCTACAATAAAAAAATCAGCAAAGATATAGAAAACTTAAACACATCAACCAACTTGAACCAATTGACATTTATATTACTCCTCACTCAACAACAGCATAATACATAATTCTTTTAAGTACACGTAGAACATTTATGAAGATATATCATATTCTGGGCCATATGAAAAGTCTCATTAAATTTAAAAGTATTCAAGTCATATAAATTATGTTCTCTGAACACAATGAAATTAAAACAGAAATCAATAACGAAGGTTTCTGGAAAATCCTGAAACTAATATTCAGAAACTAAATAGAACACTTTAAAATAACCCATGGTCAAAGAAGAAATCAGAAGGAAAATTGAAAAGTACTTTGAGCTGAATGAAAATGAAAATACAACATAAAATGTGTTGGATGCTATTAAATTAGTACTTAGGGGGAAATTTGGAGCACTAAACGCCATATTAGAAAAGAAGAAAGGTCTCAAATCAATAGCCTTGACTTCTGCCTTACAAACAGAAAAAAACAAAACAAAACAGCCAATGAGTTCCAAGTAGAAAAAAATCAGTAAACCCCAAAGCTGCTCAGGGCCCCTTGTAGGTTTGCCTCCAACACTGGGAACTGGGCACAGAGGTACCTGCTGCCTCTGTCTATACTCCGGCGTGGTAGCCAGAGTCCCAGATGCTGGTGAAATGTGTCCATCCTTATGGCCTCTTCACTTCACCACAGTTAGGGTCACATGTGGGCCCTTTAGCTGCATCTGAGTTGAATTACATATATCCATGTACCCTGCTATAGTCAGAAAATCCAGCCTACTACATGAGTCATAGTTCTCAAGTTTGTTATTGTTATACTCTTCTCAGAATCTCTGATTCACTAGGTTTCACATTACTTTTCATTATTGTAAAAGGCCTCAAGATATTCGTGTTTTTGAAAAAGGTTAGACTCTTCTTTGTTCTTTCCATTCCTAAAAGCCTTGTATTATCATCTAAGCAAGGTTTATTTATCAATATCAATAATAAATATTTTTACTGAGCGGAACACTTACTGTGCTCAGGATATTGCAAAAAAAGTGATTTAAGGGCCAGGTGTGGTGGTTCATGTCTATAATCCCAGCACTTTGGGAGGCTGAGGTGGGAGGATTGCTTGGGGCCAGGAGTTTGAGACCGGCCTGGGAAACACAGTAAGACTCTGTCTCTACAAAAAATGTAATTAGTGGGGTATGGTAGCACACACCTGTAGTCCTAGCTACTCAAGAGGTTGAGATGGGAGGATCACCTGAGTCCGGGAGTTCGAGGCTACAGTTAGCTATGATCGTACTATGATCCAGAGCAAGATCCTGTCTCTTTAAAAAAATGTGATTCAAGAGTTGCAGAGAGCTTCAAATGCATCCCCTGGGTGGGAAAACATACACAAGTCAAAAAATATATACTCTGAGTTTTAAAAATATAACATTTCAAAAATAATGCCTTGTGGCAGGAATAGAAGCTGTGCTCTTTTCATATTGTTTCAAGTTGGTCCTCTCTGTGGTTTGAGTAATTGGAGTTCAAGGGAAGGTGACAGGGAAGAAAGGAAAGCAGTACTGATCTTTCTGGCCAAAAGAACGTTTGCACACTATTATGCACTATCAGACTTTCTGGGATCTTTTCTGTAATCCCTGGCTTGATAGTTATTGACCAAGAAGGAAGAAAGGGAACCAGTCAGGGCTACAGTAAATACCAGCCATATAGTTCAATTTGGGGATAGTGTTGCAGAACCAGGGACTGAATGAGACAGCATGGCCAGGAGCAGATCCTGCAAGGCTTTATGCCAAAAGGAAGCTGAGTTTCTTTATTTTATTTTTATTTTATTTTTTTGAGTTGGAGTCTCACTCTGTTGCCCAGACTGGAGTGCAGTGGCTGCTCCCGGCCACCGCAGCCTCGACCTGCTAGGCTCCGGCGATCCTTCCGCCTCAGCCTTCCAAGTAGCTAGTACTCCAGGTGCGCGCTACCACGCCCGGCTAATTTTTTTTTTTATTGTAGAGATGAGTTCTCGCCAAGTTGCCCAGATGGGTCTCGAACCCGCGGGCTCAGGCAATCCACTCACCTCAGCCTCCCAACGTGTGGGATTACAGGCTGAGCCACCGAGCCCGGCTTTCTTTATTTTATTTTATATTATTTTTATTAAAGATGTGGGGTACAGCTGAGCCACCGAGCCCGGCTTTCTTTATTTTATTTTATATTATTTTTATTAAAGATGTGG
>CAUYQG010199146.1:0-11612 GCA_963574415.1 Tarsius wallacei | reverse complement strand
TATTTGCTAATTTTTTTTTTTTTTTTAAAAATTTTAACAATAAAACAAAAATTTATTTTTTTTCATTTTTAAAAAAATATAAAAAAAAAAATTTTTTTTCTTGTAAAAAAAAAAAAAAAAAAAAAAAAAAAAAATAATAATAAGAACAATAATTTTTGTTGTTGTTGAGATGAGGTTGCCTAGGCTGGTCTTGACCTCCTGGGCTCAAGCAATCCTCCCACCTCAGCCTCCCAAAGTTCTGGGATTACAGGTGTGAGTCACCGCTCCTGGCCTCTTTCCATCTTTTATAATCTCTAGCACAGGCTAAGATCTCAGTTAAGTATTTTCCCACTGACTGATGACGTGGATTGTCGCTACGTGTGTGTGGGAGGGGTACAGAGGGACTTCGATTTTATTCAGTATATAGAATAAGGAGCTTTCAAAGGCTTTGTGCATGGAAACTGTGGTCATCTCAGATGTGACCAGAGGAGTCCAGACCAGCCCTGGGTTTTAGGAAGGAAACCTAGTAGGCATGGACCAGATGAACTGCAAGTACAAAGAAGCCAAGAGTAAACAGCACAAAAGACTGGAGTCTGCCTGTCGCAAAGTTGTCCATCTTTGCATGAAAGTGTGTGTTTTGAGGGCACCCAATTGTGCACTCACCCAACGAATATTTATGAAGCAGCTACCATACCGTGCATTGTGCCAGGTGCTTGGATGAATGAGATGCGTTTTCTACTTTGAAGACGTCCTTGGTCAAATGAGGACTTCCTGGAGATGTTCTTGACCAAATCATACTTGGGATGTTAGATGGAAGCAAATAATGATGGGATAGCAACCTGGCAAAGTTTTTTGTAGATATCGACAAATTGATGCTAGAATGTATGTGGAGAAACACTGTCCTTAGAATAACTTAGCAATCTTGCAAAAGAAGAAAGTGTAAGAGGCCTCCGATGGAACTTCAGTAATCAAGAGAGCGTGATTTTTTTTTTTTTTTTTTTTGAGTTGGAGTCCCACTCGATCGCCCAGACTGGAGTGCAGGGGCCGCTCCCGGCCACCGCAGCCTCGACCTGCTGGGCTCCGGCGATCCTTCCGCCTCAGCCTTCCGAGTAGCCGGAATTACAGGCGAGCGCTACCATGCCTGGCTAATTTTTTTGATTTGTTGTAGAGATGAGGTTTCGCCTGCCCAGGTGGGTCTCGAACCCGCGGGCTCAGGCAATCCACTCACCTTAGCCTCCCAAGGCGCGGGATTACAGGCTGAGCCACCGAGCCCGGCCCGTGAGGGCGTGATATTAATGAGGGATAGACACCTAGACCCATGGAGGAGAATAAAGAACCAAGAAATAGACCCACACGTACAACTGATTTTTTACGAAGGGGCAGAAGCACTTCAGCAGAGGAAGAACAGCTGTCCAAGTCCGTTGTTTGCTGCTGCAGCAGAATGCCACAGACTGGGAAATGAATAACGAATAGAAGTTTATCTGGCTCACAGTTACGGAGGCTGGAAGCCAACGATTGAGGGGCTGCATCTGGGGAGGACCTTCTCGTGGTGTCATAACATGATGGAAGGCGCAGTGTGAGGAGGCAGAGAGAACAACGGGGCGCGGGACCTGCTTTTATAACAAACCCACTCCTGCCATAATGTCGTCAATCAACTCATAGAGCAGAGCCCTCATGACCTCAACAGGTCCCGTTAAGCTCCGTCTCCCAACACTGTTACATTGGGGATTCCGTTTCCAACACATAAACTTTAAGGGACATATTCAAATCATAGCAGTAGGTTTTTCCACCAATGGCCCCGGAGCAACTGGACATCCATAGGCAAAAAGAAAAGAATTGAAGCCTCATACCTTTACAAAAATTAACTAAAATGGAACATTGTCTTAAATGTAAAAGGTAAGTCTATAAAACATCTAGGAAAAAAAAAAGTATGGCCGGACTCGGTGGCTCAGTCTGTAATCCCAGTGCTTTGGGAGGCTGAGGTGAGTGGATTGCCTGAACCCGCCGGTTCGAGACCCGCCTGGGCAACTTGGCGAGACCTCACCTCTACAATAAAAAAAAAAAAAAAATTAGCTGGGCGTGGTAGCGCGCACCTGTAGTTCCAGCTACTTGGAAGGCTGAGCCAGAAGGATCGCCGGAGCCCAGCAGGTCGAGGCTGCGATGGCCGGGAGCGGCCACTGCACTCCAGTCTGGGGGACAGAGTGAGACTCCAACTCAAAAAAAAAAAAGTAGAAGAAAATCTTTGAGACCCAGGGCTGGGCAAATAGTTATTATCTTTGATTTCAAAAGGAAAAATTGATACATTAAACTTCATAAAAATTTAAAACGTTTATTCTGTGAGGGACCCTATTAAGAGGATGCAAAGACAAGCCACGGACTGGGAAAAATATTTGTAAACCAAATATCTGACAAAATACTGTATCTAGAATATATCAAGAACTTTCAAAAGTCAGCAGTACAAAAAAATTTAATTAGAACACAGACAAAAGAAATGAATAGATGTTTCATTTGAAGAAGATAAACTGATGGTAGATGAGTACATGAAAAGATGTTAATCTTTCTATCTGTCCATCTATCTACCTATCATCTATCTCTCGAATATCTATTACCTATCAGTCTATCATCTATGTATCCATTTATCTATCCTATCTATATCTATCATCTATCTACCCATCCACATACACAGTCTGTCGTACAGTTATTTTTTATTTAAAGATGTGGGGTACAAGTCGGGATTGGATACATGAGTGATCTAGGTGAATTTTTGGGCCTCCCATTGGAACTCACTTCACCTGGATTAGGATCGGGCACCCTTACTGATGTTTTGTGCCCCGTTCCCAGCTGTGTCCCACTACTGCCAATCCCTTTTTTGTAGTATTATGATAGGTGCACAGGGTCTGCTTGTGAGTGTGAATATGTGGTACTCAGTTCTCTGTTTCTGTGATAGGTCACTGAGCATGAGAGACTCCAAATCCATCCATACAGTTAACTTTTTTAATAAGTACATTCTAAAACAACAATAAAATAAAAAGTATAGTATAGCGAATACATGAGGCAGTAACATAGTCGTTCATTATCATTATCAAGTATTATGCTCTATCCATAACTGTATGTGCTAGACTTTTACACTACGGACAGCACTGCAGGTTTGTCCAAACCAGAATCACCACACACATGTTAACACACTGCACTGTGACACTATGGCGTCACTAGGAGATGGAAATATTTTAGCTCCATCATACTCTCATGGGACCTTGCCTGTACACACAGCCCCTTGTTGACCTAAGCGTCGTTATATGGTGCATGGCTCAGTCAGTCCTCCGTATCGGTATCCATGGGTTCCCATCCATGGATTCAACCAACCTCGGATTGAGAATATTTTTGTGTGTGTCTGTACTGAACAAGTACAAATTTCTCTCTTGTCATTATTCCATAAACAATACAGGATAACAATGATTTTCATAGCACTTGAGTTGCATTAGGTATTATAAGTAATTTAGAGATGACTGAAAGTATTAGGTAGATGCCTAAGTTCGTAGCATTTGCATTTGGCATGGCAACACTGTGGTGTTGGGAGTTTGTCATTTGTCATTTGGAGTGACAGTGTTGTGCTTGTGAATACGCCTTGTATTCTGCAGATTTGAAGAAAGTGAATGCTGTTTGTGGGATAAAGACGAAATGTCAAGTGGAAAAAAGCAAACATGTCTGACATTTTCTCCTGTTTATCAGAGGAGCAAAGCAGTGGGGATGGTTGGAAACATTTGTGCCGTGTCTGGGGAGAATGCCATCGGGGAAAACATGGCAAGAAAAAGACTTGGTCATTTTGAAGAGGGCCACTTTGACCTGAGTGATTCTCCATGTTCTGGAAGACCATCGGACTCGGATGAAGGCCATTTGAATGCTTTAATCCACAATGATCCACATCAGTCAACCTGAGAATTGGCAAATGTGATGAACTGTGATCAGCCAACCATCGTGCGACATTTACATTCCATGGGCAAGTGAAAAATGCTATGAACTTATGCGTCCACCCAGTATATGGGAGATCATGTCAAGGTTACACGCAAAGTCAATGCCACTTTATATCAGGGCATCCCAGATTTTGGTATTCCAGGGAGGCCCTGGAACCAATCTGCTGGTAACTGAGGGAAACTATAACAGATTATGTAGAGGTATATGTAGAAATACTATGCTTCAGTGCTGATCCGCTTTTTTTCTCTTGTCCTGAATTGTAGCTCTCACTTTGTATGTTCAAGACACTGGAACATGCTTTCTCTTCTCTTTTTTTTTTTTGTAGATTGAGCGCCTACTGTGAGTAGAACCCGTGCTGATGTCTGGAGAAACATGAGGGTAAGTAGGATGGAATTCTTGTCATTAGGGAGTTAATCATATATTCCAAGAAAATGACGCTATGTTTTTATTTCAAGGGGAACGAACCCCAATTAGAGAGGATGGGGAGACCCCGTTTTGCTTTTGGCCTGCCTATGTTCCCCACAGTGACCTTGAGAAGCTGTCTGAAGTCGGACTGCTGGAATCCACATCTCGACCCCGCTTCCTGCTAGGCAAGGTCGCTTTGGGTAGTTTTTTTACACTCTTTGGACGTTAGTTTCCTCACTGAAAAGTGGAGATAATAATAGTGGCCACATCACAGATTAATTCTGAGGTAGTAGCTGATCGATATGAGCTATGGCTAATATATGTATTAGTACTTAGACTGGGCACTGTGGCTCACGCCTGTAACCCCAGCACTTTGGGAGGCTGAGGCAAGAAGACCACTAGAGCCCAGGAGATTGAGCCTAGCCTGGACAACATAGCGAGACCTCGTCTCTATTAAAAAAAACTTTTAAAAAAATTAAAAAGAAAAAGAAAACTAAGGATTAAAGAACATCCTTTCCCCTAGAATAATAAATTTGGATATTAAGATATCCATACTTTATGTTCAACTTTTTCCAGAATAAAACCATAAGAAATACACACACACACACACACACACACACACACACACATATATACACACATTTTAAGTATGACTTTCACTCAAAAGATGGCATTCATCAAATGAATGCTAGTGTCACCATGCAACAGGCAGCACAGTCACAGAAAATGGCAGAAGTATGGTTGAGTGAACATCACACTACACATTGCTATCATAATTTAATTCAGCTTCGAAAAGTAATACATAGATAACATCGCTTCAAATGTATACACATTCTTTTAGCACTGTCTGTCTATATGAGTATATATATAATACGTATTAGTAGTGCCGTGCTACAGGTGTGAGCCATCTCTAGCTCAGAGACTTGCTAGCCATTAAAGTAGGAGTGAGGACCCAGCCTGGGTGAGGATGGATGAGGCCGTGTGAGGGCTGGAGGGGACATGGGAGTGTAGCAGCCTCGGGGTGAAAGGAAGACCAAGAGATGTGGCCATGCCGTAGAAAATGTTTCATCCTGTATGTAGGAGGAACCAGGAGACATTTTGAGCAAAGAAGTGAGATAAGCCCGCTTGTGTTTTGGGAAGAGTGCCAGAGGTAGCCAAGGGTGGGGGTCGGGCAGAAGGCTCTCATGAAAGTCCAACGTCAAGGACCTACAGTGGGAAGGGGGAAGGAGGAAGCAGTGGCGCATTCAAAGATGTGAGGTTGATTGGAAGAAGAAGTCTAGAATAAGTCTGACATCGCCCTCATCTGAGTTAGGGGCATGGGAAGAGGTGCCAGTTGTGGAAAACGAATGTTTCAGGGTATACGTGTTGGGTCAGTGATTTGTGGATGACTCAGTGGACTCCTAGACTCTGGCCTCCAGGAGACAGAGCAGAGAAGAAGGCACAGAATTGTAAGTCGTGTGTGAGGAGATGGCGGTTGAACCCGTGAGAGTGGAGGGTCCTGATGGGAGGGCAGAGGGAGAACGCCAGAAGTGGACTTGGGTCAGTGAATGCACTTTGGGGTGGAGAGGAGAAGCCAGAAAAGAAATCACAGGATGTCAGGCGTGGTGGTTCATGCCTGTAATCCCAGCACTTTGGGGGGCCTAGACAGGAGGATTGCTTGAGCCCAGGAGTTTGGGACCAGCCTAGCCAACATAGTGAGATCTCGTCTCTCGAAAAAAAAACATAAAAAGTTAGCCAGGCATGGTGGCCCGTGCCTGCAGTCCCAGCTATTTGGGAGGCTGAGGCAGAAGGATCGCGTGGGCCCAGGACGTCAAGGCTGTGGTGAGCCATGATCGTGCCACTGCACTCCAGCCTGGGGAACAGAGTGAAACCCTGGCTCAGAATCCAAGGAAGGGGCAGTTAGAGAGAGAAAAAGATTCCAGAATCATGGAAACCAACCAAGGAGAGAAATTCTAGATAGAGGAAAGAGCCAATAGTGTTGCAAAGTATAAAGAAATGAAATAGACTAAGACCCGAGAAGGTGTGTGGGATTTGGTGTTTGGCCAGTGCCTGGTAAATGAGAAGTGTTTTGTAAATCTGGGGTCATATTCAGGGGATTGCAGAGAAGATGGGAGAAAGAATACATCGACAATAAGCTGAGAGCTTATTCAACTTATTTTTTAAAAGTTGTACCAAAAAAGAAAAGATGGGCGCAACACACAAAAACTGAGACGTTCTGTCCGAATCCTTTTTTGCAAAATCAAAAATTATTCCGTGGTGTAGGCAATCCCAGATCTGAGTTGCAAACCTGGGTGTAAAATGAAAGTCCTGAACTCAGTGGTGGTGTTTGATCCAAGAAGCCGAGTTAGGAAGAATCAGAGTATAGTACCGAGATCTGATTTCATGCCGGGCTGGGCGCCCAAGTCCGTGGGAGGTGTCTAGGGTCACGGGGTGTGGGGGGAGGAAGAGGTGGATGTGGGGACCCACGAAGACCCCCGAGGACACACCAGGATGCGTATCCACTCCTGCTGACTCCAAGCTGTGGACGGAGCGGATGCTGTCAGCTCCGAGATGGACACACACCTGGCCCAGGACATGCGGACGGTCTGGGAGATGCGGTGCGGGGTGGGGACGCCGTGGCCCCCGCAATCCCTCCCTCCCCAGCCACGTATGCCCGTGGCAGCCACGCCTGGCCCTATCCCAAGCTTGAGAACACAGTCGCCACGGCTTCATCCCCACCTCCCAAATCCTGCACGCGATTTTCTTGTGTCCAACCCTCACTCGGAACCCTACGGGGAGGGACACCCTGGGAAACGCGGTTCTCACTCGGCGAAGTTGACAAAGCCGCCACAACCGGTGTGAGACATTGTGTATGCTATATTATGTATAATACGATGTCACTGTCGCTCTTGAAAAGAACGAGGACACAGGATGGCAAAAGATACATGCAGGTCACTCAATACATCAGTGGCAGACCAAGCGCTCCCCGGTATGCGGTGCTCCGAGGCCACAAAAGCTCTGTGGCCGGAAAGGACTTGCTTACCCAGCCACGCCAGCCCTCACCCTCCATGGAGTATCTTTGACACCGCGCTCAAGGAGCAGAGGAGGAAGGTAAGTATGGGGCAACGGGCAACATTTTGGAAAATTCTGGTCACCATGAGCTATGGTCATTGACCTCTGATGATGGACCATCTGCTACTGAATCTTCTTTTATTTTTCAATGACTTTTTTTTCCCTCACTCTGTCACCCGGGCTGGAGTACAGTGGCATGATCATAGCTTACAGCAACCTTCCCGGACTCAAGAAATCCTCCTGCCTCAGCCTCCAGAATAGCTAGGACTGCAGGTGTGCACCACCACATCTGGCTAACTTCTTTTTTTAAAAAAGTATTTTTTGTAGCAATGGGGTCTCACTGTGTTACCCAGGCTGGTCCACTCAGCCTTTTAATAACCCTTGGAGAAATGTGGTTGATATGTAAATCCAGTCAGTAGGAATGGAAATCAGTTTCTCAGGTTTCAGATGGGAATATGAAGCTGAAATCTGTCTTGTGACTCAGAGGCTTCTTCCTAGATTATATACCAGGTTTCAGAGAGCACGACTTCTGCTTCTGTCACCCTGTCACTGCTTAGGACTATGAAATAGTGGGGACCTTGGGTGCAAGGTAAAACCAGAGGAGGCTAGTTTGAAGGCATTGGGAAGCCAGCATCTGTGCTTCGAGCATTTTCCAGGGAAGGAAGGGCCAGAGGGGGACTTTATTTATCACAGAAGACTTGACGCTTGGGAAGGTTACTCAAGAAACTTCAGTGAAAGGCTACATCTTTTTCTTTTAAAAATATTGTTTTAAATTGTGTTAAAACACGCATGACATGGAACCTAACATCTTAACCATGTTAAGCGGACAGTAGCATTAAGCATATTCACATTATCATGCAACCATCTAAGTACCACACATGAGTGGACTCATACGGCATTTATGTATTTTTGTGACTGACTTACTTCACTTAGCATGATATCTTTAAGATTTATCCACGTGGCCGGGCTCGATGGCTCAGCCTGTAATCCCACGCTTTGGGAGGCTGAGGTGAGTGGATTGCCTGAGTCCGCGGGTTCGAGACCTGCCTGGGCAAGCGAGACCTCATCTCTACAATAAATCAAAAAAATTAGCCGGGCTGGTAGCGCGCGCCTGTAGTTCCAGCTACTTGGAAGGCTGAGGTGGAAGGATTGCCGGAACCCAGCAGGTTGAGGCTGCGGTGGCCGGCAGCGGCCGCTGCACTCCAGTCTGGGCAACAGAGTGAGACTCCGACTCAAAAAAAAAAAAAAAATGATTTATCCACGTGGCTGGGCTCGGTGGCTCAGCCTGTAATCCCAGCACTTTGGGAGGCTGAGGCGAGTGGATTGCCTGAGCCTGCAGGTTCGAGACCCACCCGGGCAACTTGGCGAGACCTCGTCTCTACAATAAATCAAAAATTAGCCGGGCGTGGTAGCATGCACCTGTAGTTCCGGCCACTTGGAAGGTTGAGGTGGAAGGATCGCCGGAGCCCAGCAGGTCGAGGCTGCAGTGGCTGGGAGTGTGCCACTGCACTCCAGCCTGGGCTACAGAGTGAGACCCCAACTCAAAAAAAAAAAAAATTCATCCACGTTGTAGCATGTGTCAGAATTTCCTTCCTTTTTAGGGCTGAATAATAGTCCATTGCATGGATAGACCACATTTTGTTTATCCATTCATGTGTAGATGGGTTACTTCCACCCTTGGCAATAATAATGCTGCCATAAACGTCTACAGATATCTCTGCCTGCCAGTCCTTGCTTCCAATTCTTTAGAGTATATACCCAGAAGCGAAATTGCTAGACCACAGGGTAATTCTATGCTTAATTTTTGAGGACCCGTCATACTGTTTTCCTCAGAGGCAGCACCGTCTTACCCGCCCACCAGCAGCACACGGGGCTCCAATTTCTCCACATCCTCGCCAACACAGGTATTTCTCTTTTGACGGGCACAAAGCCATGCAACTAGAACATAGTAAGTCACTCAACAGCCTACTCATCATTTACCTTTATTAATATTTTTCCTCTGGATAAGCTAGGTTGGAAAAAAAAGAAGTATGGCTTTAGCTACTGAAGTTTAGCATCTTAGAATGTCTTTGTGAAACTCTAATTACTCTCAGTCAGAGTAAGAGAAAACCATAAGGCCGGGCGTGGTGGCTCACACCTGTAATCCCAGGGCTTTGGCGGGAGGATCACTTAAACCCAGGAGTTTGAGACCAGCCTGGGCAACATAACAAGACACCACCTCTGCAAAAAAAAAAAAATTTTAATTAGCCAGGTATGGTGGTGTACACTTGTATTCTCAACTACTCAGGAGGTTGAGACAAAAGGATTGTTTGAGCCCAGGAGTTCAAAGCTGCCATGAGCTATGGTCTCACTACTTCCCTCCAGCCTGATGACAGAGAAAGACCCTGTCTTTAAAAAAAAAAAAGAGAGAGAGAGAGAACCATGAAAGCTATTTTGCGTCAATCTTCAGGGATTGGGGGTGATGATAGGAATATTCTAATAGTCAACATTTATTTGGTACTTGCTGTGTGCTCAGCACTGTTCAATTGCTTTCTGTGTATGATCTCAGTGAAATCCTCCCAACACCCCTAGGAGACCAGCATGGTGATCACTTCCACTTAAAGATGAGAGAATTGCGGCCTGGAAAGGTTGGGTCTTGAGCAAAGACACAGAAAGTTCCCAAGCCAGCGCCCACACCCAGCCCATACCATCACATCGCGCCGTATTCCCACACAAAGTCACACCGATCAGTGGGCGGATGCCACGTGTGCAAAAGATGCGTGGACAGGAATGTTTAGTATCGTGTCATGTCTAAGCGTTGAACATCAGAAAAAGCATACCCACCTATCAAGAAGGATTTGGTAGATGTAACCAAAGCTCACCCATTGAAGGGAATAGTTGTGCCTCTTTTAGGAACTGTGAAGTCGGTGAATATTATTAGCTGACATGGGACAGTGTTTGAGATATGTAGATGAGAAAAAAAAAGTTGCAAAGCAATAAGGATAGTGTGGTCCAGTTTTAGTAAATGGATATTGTATTGATAAAAGTTTGTATATATAAAAGTCTGGAAAATTATAGAGCAAAAATACGAAACAGTGACCACCTGGAAGTGAGAAGGTTCCAGGCAATTACAACCATCGCCTTTTCTCTATGTCCCCTACACCAATCTCGTATAATAAAGAGAAAGGAAGCTTAACACACACACCACTGTCCTTTCTCTGAGACAGGAAACCAGCTCCTCCCTCCCCTCAAGGGCACTGTGACCTTGGACAAGGCCCTGATCCCCTCTGGGCCCCCTGTTCTAACGAGGTTTAGGGTTTAAACTTCTAGTTTCCTTCAGCTTGGCCAAAGGAATCTCCTTCCCAGTGGGGGTTCTTTTAAAAGCAGCCTGCAGGGCCTTAAAGGCTGACCCAGGGCTTCTCCACATCTTCTCTGTTTTCTTGGATAATGAGGTCATGCCCACCATTCCCTTCCCATCTGTCCCTCCAGGAGGGAGAATTAATGAATCGCACCAGAGATGGTTCAAATCTCCCTGTGGAAAAGGTAGCTTGCTTTTCCCAGAAAGACAAATTTTAACCCAGACATAAACAAAAGAAAACAAACAAGCAGAAACCCACCAACCAAACAAAAAGCACTACACGTCGAAACAACCCACTGACAAGCCAAGCAGAAAAGAAACAAAAAAACAACCAGCCACATCCTGGCCCCAAGACTCCTAGCGTCTCTGCGATCACCCGTCACCAAAAGACACGGGATTCATATTTTATAGCTGCCATTTGTTTTTGCGGATATCCACGGGTCATGGAGCATCTTTCTCCCACAGAAGCAGAGCGACGTCACAGTCAGCAGAGGCAGGCAGGCAGGGGTGGCTCAGGCTTTGAAGAGGCTTTAAAGGGTCTGGCTGCTCCGCCCCGACGTGCGGAGGAGGACCCGGGCGCGGCCGGCTCTCGGGCGCCCTCTGCCGTCCGTCCGCCCCAGGCCCCTCGCCCGGCGCGCGGGTCTCTCCCGGGTCCAGGGGAGCCCGCCGGCGGCGGGGGTCACCGAGAGCCACCCCCCCGCGCCCCGCAGCCTCTCGCCCTGCTCCGGGGGGCGGCAGAAAGGCCTCCCGCAGTTTCCCAGTCTCCTTTGAAACCTGCCTCCCTCGGAGACACTCCGCAGTCTGCCTTCTGTGTTATCTGTTGTCGCCCCCAGATTTGGAAGTGGGGAGGAGTGGGGTGGGGGGGTGG
>CAUYQG010199145.1:0-23198 GCA_963574415.1 Tarsius wallacei | reverse complement strand
GCCTGTAGTTCCAGCTACTTGGAAGGCTGAGGCGGAAGGATCGCCGGAGCCCAGCAGGTCGAGGCTGCGGTGGCCGGGAGCGGCCACTGCACTCCAGTCTGGGCGACAGTGAGACTCCAACTCAAAAAAAAAAAAAAATGTGGTACATATACACAATGGAATATTATGCAGCCATAAAGGACCCACGTAGGAACTCAAAAAAAAAAAAAAAAAGAACAGGAATGAAGAAATATGACAATAGCATGTAAATATTTGGTGAAAAGCAGAAAGAAGGAAGAATCATATACCTTGTTTATTCTTGAACCTGGATCTTTCTGCAGACCCAGCCACCTTTAAAAAATCAGCAACTCATGTGTAGAGATACAGACTGCCAACTAAGGATTGGTGGGAAAAAATTTATCTAACTTGGAAAAAAGACTCTTCCACTTTCTAGTGATAGTTTTAAAGTGTTTTTTTAATGTGAGAATTTTCCTAGTAATATGAAATATATTTCAACTAGAATAAGCTGGAAGCATCATGTTTTTGATGTTACCTCAAAAATAATGTGGACTATCAATCATGTACAAAGAGTAAAAACAATAATTTTACATTTTCTATTTTTAATATTAGAAAATAAAATTAATATTATTAATATTATTTCTCCTCTTGTACTCTATTGATCTCTATGATGATATATGTCTTTCTAATCAAGAAATTCCATACTGGTTAAAATTATTCATATTATGCTTGGAAAATAATCAATCAGTTATTAAGCCAAAATAGTATGTGTTAAGTTTAATAACTATAAACAACGGTTGTTTTTAATTTCTATAAACTGATCATGTATTTTTAATTTAAATTTCAAAGGCCATTATACAAATTTAATGTTTGGATATTTAGAATATGCATTTTGTTTTATTTGAGGAAATATAAATATAATATTATTGATACATTTTTTAATGACTGGAATTAAGTAAACCATGTTACACACAGTCATAAAGTAATAAACGGGACATAGAATATCATGGTCACATGAAGTGATTGAATTCATTAGTACATGCCTAGGACACATATACAAATACCTCTAATTTCAACAATAAAAATACTAATATTTAATAATTTTTAATATGTGAAGTGCAGGGCCATCCTTATTAGAATAACAAAGACAGGGACAATATACTCTACCATGTACTATAGTTTCAAGGAATTGCTTTATCTGTAAAGAGACATACAGAAGTAGAAGCTTAATTGACAAGTAAGACACAGCTCATTAAGTCAGTCATCTTTATACTACAATGAATAGGACATTCATTTTTCATTCTGTCACTAAGTAACTGTAAGAAATAGTTTCAATATGCCGGATTTGGGACATCCAACAAGCTTACAATTAATTCTATGCGGTTAGAGTTTCAAAATGGCATTTTATTTAAAAAAATAACTTAAAAGTGGGAATAACAGATATGCCAGAACTTTTATTGAATAAACCCATTTGATGACTATAATTCATATTTGAATTTTTATCTTTTAAACCAGATGTAGCAAACACAAAATAATATTTGCTTTCCAAATGAGTATTCCAAGCAAAAGCTAAGCAGAATACTCAATTGCATTATGGCAAAGAGACTGAAAAAAATAAAACATTGTTCCATAAAGTATAAACCTTCAATCTTTTAAAAAATTTTTTCCCACTTGCACTATTATTGAAATGAATTTTGAAAATTCATGTACTTTACTTATGAAATACTTTACAAGCATAGTTTCCTGCCCTTGTTTATAAGCATTTACTATTGTGTGATTATGTTTTAAAATTTATTTAAATTTTACTTTTTATTCTATTTTATATCATCTTGTTTACTTAGATTTTTAACTTGCAGATTATCCTTAAAACACACAAGTATGCACTATGTGCACAAACACATCCCACCTCCTCTCCAGAAACAGAAATGCTCTAAACATGTATCACGAACTTAGTAGTTCTCATTGGTGTGTAAATAAATATCATGATGGCTTTCTCAGTAGATGTCTATGCGTCCAGAGTGATCTTTTCAAAGTTTTACAGCATTTAGTTCAGAAAGGAAAGAAAGAAGACAAATATATGATTTCTTCTAAATGTAAGAGAGTAGCAACAAGCTTTCCATCGAACTAAAAGCACCAAGGAAATGTGGCACATTAATACTTTTATTGTTATTTAAGGGATGGCCAATACTACTAGGCTTCTATTCTCAAATCTGTTTCCCTGTGTGTTTTTGTGTATGACTACTCAAATTAAAATCTACATCCCAGCTCTCTGCTTGAAATAGGGATGATGAATTAAAGTCACACGATGAAAAGCGAAAGAAAAAATATTTTTTGTTCTCTGACACTGTGGAGCCATTGTACCACCTCAGATCTGCCCACAGTTCTAGTCTTATATGCTGCTTAAGGCACTGTTGATAATGTATGTGTGGAGATGTAGGAGTTCTATGTACTCAAACCTAATTTTAACTGATTCAACAATACACTGCCACAGAAATATATAAATTTTAATGAGTAGCTATTATGAGTCAAGGTAGGCTTGGGCAAAGAAAAATAAAGTTATGTCTTTTTATTTCATAGAGTCAAAATTTTGGTGAGATATAATGTCATGTCTAATAAGCATGATAGAAATTAACATCAGGAATGAAAAAATGATAAATACTATTTTAACACCACGAAGGGAGGAATTTAAATTTCCTATGCAACTGGAGAAAATAAGTGTAAAAGATAAATGGATAAATAATTTTCAAAAAAAGAGAAATAGCTCTCATTTTTTCACCCAACTATTCATTTGATAGGAAATTATTAAGCATTTACTGTACAATTATAGCCATATTAGTCAAAGCTTCATCGTATCAATCATTTATTTATTTGACATTTCATTGATTCTCAACTTTGATATGGCCACTGCCTGTTCCATATACTAGTTCATCCAATTCTTATAATATTTTGTGGTAGTCATTCTGCAAATAAAGAACCTGAATGTTGGTGAGCTTAAATAACTTGTCCAAGTTCACCCAACTAAAAGTGGATAAGCAAAGCCCGAGTTACGGTCTTTGTTCTAAAGTCTGTGACACATGTCAAGGATTTGCGCCTGCTCCTCGGGAGTTCACATTTCTGACAGAGGAGACCAAGCACACACATTATAATAAACTTCAAACACTGACATCATAAAGTACAAAGAATTTATAGCACAACAGAGCAAATGATTGATTCCTTTTGATGGGTTCATGGTGGGAAGGCATAAGGGCAGTTCACAAAAGAATTAACAATGAAGCTTGAAACTTTTAAGAAAGTGTAAGAATTCACCAGGCATAAAATAAGAGAATATAAGTTCTTAGCAGAAGAAGGACATGTGTAGAGGTAAAGAGGTGTGAAGTCACATGGCTACTCAGAATAATCCAGTGTGGCAGCCAAAAGTTTGCCATGAAGAGCTGAGGAGAAATGATGCAGAAACCCAAGGGAAGAGGATTTTTAAAAAGGAGGAAGTAGTTAATATAATCTATGCCCTGGGAGAGTTTTCATAAGGGTGATGACTGAGGAAAAGTCATTGCATTTGATGATGAGGAAATTCTATCAAGGAGCTGTGGAGTGGGGACACCAAAGCAGAATTGGGTAAATATGGAGACACTGATATTTTAAGAGAACTGACATGAATGGAGTGAGGTATGTGGTTTAAATCTGAAGGAAGGGTTCTCCTCCCTCAGGGTTGGTTGTTTTATTTTAAGAGAAGATAGTTTAGCCTATTGGGGGCAAAGGAGAGAGTGTAGAAGAATATGTAGAAATATTTTTAATGGCTCAGATTTCTGGAGGAGACTAGAAGGAAAAAGAGGAAACAGCACAGATGGAGAGGACAGACTTGAACTGGCTAGAGAATGTATTCAGCTGAGAAAAAGGTCATGATGAAGAATCCCTGGTAAAACAGAAAGTTTCAGGGATAGAAAGATCCCGTTGATAAGTATAAGTTAAAATAAACAGGTTGAAGACAAATGTTCTGCCACAACTGCTCCAAGGAATTTAAATAAGGTTTTAAAAAATAAGTACGAGAATTGCCAAGTATGTCGAAGGTTCAATTAATATTGTAAATAAAAATATATTATGCAAATATAGGTTAGACAATTATTACTAATGTGGAATGTTAATTGACTGAAATAAAATGTAGCCTCATTTTGACTGTTGAGAGAAACAGTAAAAGGATATCCTCTTTTCCTGAACTCATCCCAAGAGAGTTATGTTCTGAGTGTAGGCTTTTTCTTTCACAGTCCCTGTGTTGCCATGCCAAAGACACCAGCTGGAATATCACAAAATACAGGATGCTGAGAGTGTGTTTTGAATGATGTAGGAATACAAAGATATGAACTCTTTCGGCCTTGGGGTGGGCAGGCAGGGTGAGAATTTACCTCCTCTGCACGGCAAAGATAATTTTCTATGTGACCCCCAGGAATTTATGGGAAATATAGGGTGATTATGGAATGGTATTGCTAGAAGTAGACTGAGAGGAACTGGATTCACCCTAAGATGGAGAAAGGTACTTATTCATTACTGAGGCGAGATATACAGAAATGAATAGCAATGGACTTACTCGTCAGTTGGGAACAGAACCTGCACCAGTGAAAGCAGAACTATTGGAGAAATAGGATCTCTTTGTTTATGGATGACTGGATGACTGGAGTGTGTGTGTGTGTGTGTGTGTGTATGTGTAAGGGTTAGGGTTAGGGTTTCCTCATTTTCCAGATAACAGGTAAAACCCTTTCCCAGAATCTTGTATATTTTGGGGAATAAATATATGTGAGATAAAATTATCAGCAACCCATGGCAAGTAAAAGAATCAGATTTATCTACTTATGAAAACTAAAAACAGGATATTTCTTAGTCCCAAGTGTTATGGACCAAATTAAATATTTCTGTTGACACAGAGAAAAGTTTTACTATGATTTTGTAGGTAAATCTCTTACACATATCCATCCTGTCTTAATTGCCACAAATACACACACACATCCAGACCACAACTGTTTCTCTCTTATTTGAGGTATAGTCTTTAATTTATCATTGTGCCTGCACTGTATATTTTAATATCTTTAATATGACTTAAATATGTGACAAAAAGCCTGTTTCTTCCACATCTGCACAGACCTAATTACTTTATATAATTACCACTCTTCACAAATTACTATACAAAAGGACTTCAACTCTTTAAGAACTGATTCCTGGAAAATTTGTCTGGTGACCTCAGGAGTCTTTCTGCAATTTTTCCCCAAAGAAAACACTAATTTTTGGATTCCTTCCTACTTAGTAAATAACCATTACAAGGTCTACACCGTTTTTCACATACTTTTTCTTTGTAGGCAGGAACTTAGGTCTCACTTTGGCTTCACCTTAATAACTACTCACCTTGTAATATTATATACTCCTATGGCCTATGACAGAAGGTATGAAATTATGAACCTGACCTTAGCCCCACCTGTGCTACTGATTCACTAGAAAATTGTATAAATGTCTTTAGTGTTATACAACAAAATTTTTCTTTAACTGAAATTTAGATATATCAATGTTTGATGTGACTCTTTTGCGTGTTGAACATTAACTTAGTAATTACCTCTAAATCACATTTTATATTCTTAATATCTGATTATATAGAAAGAAAAACTATTCAAACTATAGTATATAGTTACTAAACTGCAGACTAGATATATTATTCTAATATATATATAATCCTAGATAAGAAATAACTACAGTGAAGTATAAACTGAAACCTGTTAATGATTCACCATGCATTTTGAATAAATTGTATTTATCTTTACCTCATTCCTACAATTTCTTTAATGGAAATGCTTTAATGTTTTCCTGGTGAGATAGTAATAGTTAAATTGTGATGCTATATGTATTTATTCTTACAACCATTAAGGAAAAAAAATCACACATTCTCTAAATCAAGTGTTTCTGAATTGCTGAACTTTTATGTAAACTATTGTGTCTGGTTTGCTAATATTTTAGGTCTTCCAGTAATCCACAAATATATACTGAGGTTACTATAATATAACATTAAAAGATCACGAAACCTAATTTGCTGCCATTAAGAATTATTTATTATTTCAGCAACAGGTGAATAAGCTGCGAATTTTAAATATTTTAATAACATTAATTAAAAGTCAACTTGACTATTATTAAATTATCATGTCATCTACTTCTTTTGCATCTTTTGACTTTCATGAGCATATGCACTGGCCTGCAGAAAATTAATGGTTACTAGATGAAATATTTGGAATACCTTTTTATTGGTGCCTAAAACAAAGGCATAATATGAAGACTTTTCAAAAGATAACTGCCTCTCTTAAGTCTCTAGATGTCCAGAAATCTATAGCTCAAATGGTATTTTGAGCCTACCTCAATCATCTGAAAAAAGTAAATTGCTCCTGGGTTATTGTGGGTCTCAATTCAACAGCTCCGCATTTCAACCTTTTCAACTGGTCACTGACATCTGCAGCAGTTTGCTATGTTGTAATAAAAGAACTGACCTGTTTCTATCATTTGGGATTTCAGGTTCACTTTTCCTGAAATTTCCTAAAAGTGGCTAGGTCACCATGAGGTAAAATACTGAAATAAGTAGGCAGGAGATTCACAAAATACTATAGTACATTATCTGGGTTTATAGATTATTGATAATTAATGTCAGAGAAATCTTGCAAATTTATGTATAAGTGCTGCAAATAATATCATGCCTGTATTAAGAAATTTTATTTGTGTTCATTGCCAAAATAAGTTGCTTATTAGTATTTGTGAAAAATACTCAAAATACGCCCAAGAAATAAATATGATACTTGCAAAAGTTTTATAATCAATAAAATATCTGAAATAAAACATACTTCTACAAGAATATTTGTCCACTTGCATAATGGACAATTATTAGTAAATACAATATAAGTTATTAAAAGGTTTTTATTTCAGTGTGTCTATATATATGAATCATCAATGTGTAGTATACAGCTTTATTAATGAATATTATATCTATCTAAAAACATCTCAAGATAGATTACTAAAAAATGAATAATTTCTTGATGTTCAAACTTCATAAATCTTTTAATAGTTCAGTAGTCTTTGAATATTTGATGTATGAAAATGCATTTTTAAAATGTATACAATGTTATGATAACTATGAATGTATTTTCTAAAATAAGACTTGAGATTTTTGGAATATTTTCTGATTAATTCTGTTTTCTTAAACAGGATTCTATTAAAAAAACTATAATCTTTCTTCTAATTGCTTTGTTTCATTACTTTTTACAATTAAATTTACTGTAATAACCTACTGTAAAATAAATTTCTGGTAATTTCAATCATTAAAAATCATAGCCAGGGAATTGGGAAAAAAAGTACAAATTATTGTAAAAGAAGTCTTGGCTTTTTACTTCATTGACATGATCATCAAGCCTTATATTAAAAGTCAATCATATATAATTGAGAATAAAGTAAGGTAGAGATTATAATGGCCTGAAAATATCAAAGTAAACAGAAGTTATTTTTAAACTAAAATGGAGATTGTTTAAAAAACTAAGAGAAAGGTGGGATATTATAAGGTGAAGAATAGATGAGAGTGGTAGGAGTTGCTAGAAATTGACAATGTGAGGAGTAGACAGGAGACCATCAATACAAGATGCAATTGTTTAAATTCTTGAAATTGCTTATTTTGTTATAGGACTTGTTTTTCTCCATATTTTAGCGAAGCTATGCCTTTTACCTGCTCTTGACAATTGCTTTACCCCAACTCTCTCTATCATCACATGGTCTCAAACTTCCTTCCTCAGAAACAGTGCAATCTGGGCAGAATTCTGCTCTAACTGTTGTAAACCGCCAAGTCAAAAAATGGATTCTACCATCTTCCAGTAGAAAAACTGGTTCATACAGATGAAGATGGGTATTAAGGAAAGATTAATTACTGAGGTCTCTCATCCGACATGAAAATTGTAGTATTAAAGATCTCTCCAAGCTTGAGATCACACCCTAATATAAAATCAGAAATACTTCTTTTCCTTAGTCACCAATTTACATAATCAAGTTTTAATTCAATGCTGGAGTAAATGGCATGGCGGTGGTAGATGGCAGGAAGGGATTCTTATAAACCTCTCTACCCTGAAAAGCTAAAACAAGAGTGTTAATTTATTAGTGTTTATATAACAGAGTACCACACACTGGGTGGCTTAAACAGTAGAAATTTAATTCTCACAGTTTTGAAGGTTAAAAGTCCAAGATCAAAATGTCAGCAAATTGGCTTTGTCTGAAGCCTCTCTCTTTGACTCGCTGATGGCCTCCTCACTGTGTCCTCATATGGTCTTTCTTCTGTGCATGTACACCTTCAGTGTCTCTATGTGAGTCTAAATTTTCTTTTCTTATAAGGATCACCACTCAGATTGAATTCGACCTATCCTAACAAACCTGTTTAAACTTAATCTCCTCTTTAAAGGCCCTGTCTCCAAATACAGTCATTTTAATGTGATTCCAAATGCTATTAGTCCTCTTCATTAAATTCTTCGGTGGAAATGATGCAGACTCACTATTGTAGTTACCCAGTAACTAGGTTATAAACATTGTTCCAGGTGTGGGCATATGACTAACCATAAGCCACGTCAAGACCTCTGATTTGTATTTTGCAACATGATGCTGAAGAAGAAGCTTTAATTTTGAGGTCATGGAGAAACCTTTTCTTTAGCAGGACAAAATAAGGTTCGCTCACATATGAAACAGAAATAACATGGGTTAAGATAGGGAAGAAGGGATGGAAGAAGAGTTGGTTAGGGGAAACAAGGAAGAAAAGGGAGGCAGGAGAGAAAGGTGAGAACTGAAAGCCTAATTTGTGTTTCAGGATTAAATCAGGCCTAAAACCACTTGAGTTTATTGAACAACTGAATCTTCGTGATTAAAAAAAATAAAAAAAAACAAAAACAAAAAACTGATTTGTTTGTTGATTTTCGTGGTATAAAAAGTTTCGTAAAGACTGATATAAAGTTATTTATTTTACATGAATAATTGCAGAATTGGAAGAGGTACACAGTAGCACACAATTGTTTTCACCATTCAGACCTAATATGAATGCAAATTATTTCCAGAAGCTTCTAGAAGATGAATAAAGCAAAATCTAGTGAAATAAGTGTGAAGAAATGGAATTTGATCACTTGTTACCTTGTCCTTTGACCACTGACATGGAGATAATAAAATCCTCCCTAAAGGCTTGTCTTTGTTATATACACACACAATGAATGCACTAATGCATATGAAGCTAATAGTGTCTAGCAGGTAGAAGTAGCTAAATAGTTATTATTTTAATTTCCAAAACCAAAATAATTATAACACTGCTCTTTCATTTGCCACTTGACCGCCCTGTGTCATAAAACACAGAGCATTTTATTTGATTCTACTCCATAAAACGAACATTCCTTGGAAAATCATTCTATTCAGGACACTGGGCTAAGAACGAAAAGAAATACATGTTGTTATAAAATTCATATGAGCAAACTCATCAGAAGAGCTGTGTTTATAAGAATATAGTTATCATAAAGTCATAGAGAACTGACGTAGAAGGCAGCTCTTTATTCTATTGAAAATAGGTATCTTATTACTTTAAAAAATAAGTTTTATTATTCAAAGATATAAAAGCAGCCTCAGAGGAAAATTTAAAAAGAGAGGAAAAGATAGAAGAGAGTGATAGAGAGGTAGGAAGATATGACTTAATTCATGCAGCAGCTATTGAAGTGTGGCATGTGGAGGTTTGGCCCAAGAGAAGAAAAAAATGAAGTGAGCATCCGTGAATGACTGAGCCATGGAGCAGTGCAAGGAGCAAAAGTACTGCAGGCGGAGATTCTACAGTTTGAACTGGCTGTGTCTACCTGGTGCTTCAGCAAAAATTTAGACAAAGCTCCAAGGAAGGCAGCAGCCGTAGCATCATTAGAAAGTAAAAGGATTGTCTATTTGCAGCCCTGGCAATGGCTAAAATCTCAGCTCTCAGCTGAGTAGAACAATTTACATATATGTTTAGCAAAATATTTCATTTTCGAAAAATGACCACGGATTGCCAAGTGACATAAAAGGTAGAAAAATAAAGACAAAAAAGTGGTGTCTTTACATTTGTAATGTTTGAAAAGAGACCACGGAGAGACTTTAGGATGGTTTGTGTAAAGTTGTTATTGTATAATAAAGAGTGCTGGCTTTGAAGACAGATTATCTGTATGAGGTTCAGGACTTACCAATGGGAACATGGGAATCTTTCCATGACTGTGCTTCTTCATTTGTAAATGGGACTGGCAATAGTTATTGTGAAGATCAAATTCATGTAAGGCACAGAATAAAAGTTAGCTATCTTTATTTTTTAAAACATGTTTGAGTGGATAGATGACTGAAATATTTAAACAACAGAGCATCTTAAGTCTGAAGGATGGGTATAGAATTCATGTCACCTCTTCTGTCCAGGAGGGGAGGATTGTGAAGATGTGAATTAGAGAGTGCTGGTACAGGTGGTTTAGATGAAACAGGGGCAGAGAGAGGAGCACAGGTGTCCAAGACTACACAAATCTAAACTGAACAGGGCGGCCTGATATGTGACCAAGAGCAAGGTCTGAAAAGATAAAGCAGTAAGAAACAAAGAATGCTTAGAGGTATTACTCAGAGAATAAAGGCCAAGCTTGGGGATATGGTTATGAAGTCACTGATTCTTACTAGATATTAACAGGGAATAAAGTTAACTCTTTAAGAGATGATGAATTTCTCTAGTAAGAAAAAAAGAGCAAAATGGGATTAGGTGTAGAAATGAAGTGCCAGTTGGAGAATAGAACAAGGGTCAGAAGGAGGGGTTGTAACCATAAAATACAAAATATTGTTCAATGTTGTATGTGGCACATTAAGAGTAAAAATTCATTCCTTCAATTCCATCTCACTGGAGCAAAATGTGTATATGTGATCCAAACACATGTAGAAAACCAAAAGATGAAATAAGTTTGTTTAAAGGATATGAAGAGGGTTAGGATAACAGTCATTCAGAGGGATTATCTTTAAAGAAAAACATACACCCACAATAACAAAAAACAATTGTTTCTCATTTGGATGGTTATTACCAAATGTGATTTTAATATGCACTATATTCATCAGGATTATAAAAGGAGAGAGGAAGAGTCTGAGACAGGTGGAGGTGGACAGAGAACAGGACAATATGTTCACATTTTTTGGGTCAGATTTCTATCTACATGCCTGAAAAAGTAAAAAGAAGAAAGATAACTTTTGCTCCCATGTCAACAATATTGTTTACAAAGAAGAGTTGTCTAATTTCTAAACTAATATCCAGGACATAGTAAGCCCTCAATAAATATTTGATGAACGAATGAGCCGTTTAAAACTCAATCTAATGCTATATCTTAGGGAACTTGAGAAGTAAAGACAGGAAATTGTTGCAGGGCTACTTCTTTTGTTTCGCATGAATAAGAGCATAAAAAAACAAAAATAAAGAGAATAAAAAGTGGCTCAAGACATGGCATTTTAAAAATCAAGCAAGATAACTCTACATACGTAGTTTTCAAATGGTATAAGGTTCTTGGAATTCCTCAAGACCCTTTCACGGGCTCTATGGGGTCAAAACGATTTTCACAATATCATCTGGGATATTCTTTTCCTTTTTCACTGTGTTGACATTTACACGAACATTAAAGCAATGGCAGGTAAAATTGTTGGTGCCTTAGTTCTATCAAGGCATGGAGTAGCACTGGACTGTATTAGTTAATGCTCAACAGTCAGAAATTTACTGTTAATAAGCAAATATATATGTGTGTGTAAATCAATGTATATATAATAGTTTCACTTAATAATGTTCTCGATAAAGCAGTAAAAAAGAATATATAAATGCTATTAAACTTTAACCCTTGACAGCATCTTTTAAATAGCTTATGTGGCAAAATGAGAAGTTTGCATAAAGCACTTGCATGTTTGCTTGAGTAGCATGCTGAACAAGTCATTTTTTAGAAATCAAATCCCATCTTGGAGAAGAGACTAACAGAAAAACTGATAATTTTGATTTGAGTATCTGACAGATATTTTCTTAAAAATGAATGAAGTGAGCCTGTTACTTCAAGGAAAAAAAATTATGCTACTTGTCAAATTTAATAAAATAAAAGTAGCTCAAAATTTCAAGCAAAAATTGAATTTGGAAAAGATATCTGCCGCAGTGAACTTGACAGATTCCCAATACTCAAAGATTTTTTTCTGAAATCAGTGGCAATATAAATAATGTGATGTTTTGGTTTTCTACAATGAAATATGCCAACATATTGAATATCTGCATACTTTAGTGAGCCAACATTTTCCAAGTGACCAGTGCATTGTCACAAAAATCATTCATGAGTAAATAAGCATTCAAAGAACAGACTAGACCTATGGATTTTATTTTAGCAGCATGAAAAGTTGATTGATTGATTTTAGGTTCCACATTGCAACTAATACTTAAGAAACTATTCATCAAGTTGGATGTTGTATAAAAGAAGATATCTACAATGATCTGAAAAGCTTATTGAAAAACTCTTCTCTTTCCAACTATATGTCTGGGTGAGACTAAATTTTCCTCCAACACTTCAATAGAAACAAAGTACTGAACAAGATTGAACAGAATCACCTAGTAAGATAGATATAAAATCGATTTGTACACGTGTACAAAAATAAGATCTCATAAAATTTTGGGGGGGGGACAGCTATTTTCATTCAAATGTTATTTATGTTAGTATGCAATGGATTTATTGTTTAAACAATTTTAAATAAATGCATACTTTAACATTTTTAAGTTTAAGTTTCTGATACAGCAGACATTGATAGATAGACACACAAAAGTTCTATGGTTCCCTTACTAATTCTAAAAGTAAAAGGGGTTTCTGAATCCAAAATGTTTAAGAACCACTTCTCTAATCCTAGTAGCAGCAAACCAAAAAAATCAGCAACTAAACCTTATGCTGTGGATGGCTGGATTTACGCAGCTCTGCTTTATCTGATTTTTTAATTCAGCTTCTTGACTTGTTTTTAATTCTTTCAGGTTCTGAACTTCAACTTTCCTAATACACATCCCCTACCTTCCTCTGCCAGACCTCTTATCGCACCTGATATTTGATGTTGCATCTCTGAAGTAGTTTTTTGACTCTAGGTCTTGGCTTCACTTTGCCCTTTGCCTGTGGATCTCATCTGCTTCTAAATGGCTTCTCTAGCTCAGCGGAGAAAGTACTACTTCTTGCACGGGCCCACCTGCTTTTATTATTTATAAGCAGATGTATACTTCGACTTATATTACTGAGTAGTGATTGCAACCTAATGGTGTTTTCCAAATTATAGCAACATCTCTACATTATAGACATGAGGATATAAACTTTCCTTTATTATTAATACAACTAAGATATTTGGGGCCAGGCTCGGTGGCTCAGCCTGTAATCCCAGCAATTCCAGCATTTTGGGAGGCCAAGGCGAGTGGATTGCATGAGTCCGAGGGTTCGAGACCAGCCTGGGCAAATTGGTGAAACCTCGTCTCTACAATAACTAAAAAATTAGCTGGGTGTGGTAGCGCAAGTTCCGGCTGAAGCGGAAGGACCTCCAGAGCCCAGCAGGTCGACCTGGGGTGGCATGAGAGTGCCACTGTACTCCAGCCTGGGCGATGGAGTGAGACTCCAACTCAAAAAAAAAAAAAAAAGATATTTGGGATCAACATTCAGTAAATCTTATGTATTAATATAAATAATGTAAATAACTATCATATTGTAAGAAAAACTGCTTTCTTGGCTTTGGACTCTTGTACTGGAGTGATCATGAGCATGGAAGGTGTGCCATATTTCCTTTGTGATCACTGTACTTAAAATATTTTGTTGTCATAGATACCACAGCCCTTTCAAGCAAAACAAATGACTTATGAACAAGCAGGGTTAAACTTGTATGCAGTAGGGCCCAGACAACCCTAAAGCATGTTATTTAATGATCCCTGGAGAGCATCTGGGCTACTCACTCGAGTGAATCCACAAGCATAGCATCATGAGGACTTCTTAAAAATCTAACTCTTGTATTTACAAAAATTATCCATAGATTTTTGTAAGGTTTCAAAAATTGTAATTTGGTACATTTCGAGCATTCCAATCCAGAAGCATTTCATTAATTCCAGTTAAGATGCCTTGTTCATCTTACTGTAGCTCTGCCTATTTGCACTTTGACTTTTTTCTAACAGGTATCGAGAAAGAAAGAAAAAAAAAATTAAAGATGGCATTCCTATGCATTCCCTCAAGAGAAGAACTCACAGCTGTCAGGATTGCTAAAGGAAAAGTTTCAAGCTATAAATACAAATATATGTGTTTACTTAAATATCATATTACTTTAAGTGATAAGATAGAAAAATAAAGTGAGATATACAAATGTTTCCCCTTGGGCAGTACTTTTTCTGGTTTTACTTGGCCTACACTGTCACAGAGAAAATCTGGAAATCAGGAATCTAAATGCAACTTACTTATAATGCTGCACCTGCTTATATGAAAAAGGAATGCATCTGGAATTCAAAACTTTTTGTAGCTAAATTAATATTAATTGATATTTAGAAGCTTATGAACTAATCCTCATCTAAATGTGGAATAAATAGCAATGAGTCTTGTGTTCTGGAAATAAAACAATCTAATAATATCAGATGCATATTGAAAGACATAAATAGCTCTTCAAATGAGCTTGTAACCCCTACTTCTGCATATGTAAAATTATAGCTATGAAAAGACGACATAGGTCATCAGATATCCTGTTATTTCTACAAAATATATAATGCTTGTTGGAAAAAAATATATATTTGGTAGCATTAAAAATGCACAAGTTTAGACGTTTTGAGAAACAGGTGAGTACATTTTTGACAAGAACATATCAGTTGGCTTTAATTCCACAAATTTTTCTGACAGTTCCAGTGGAAGCAAAATTTTGCTATGAACTTGTTCTATTCATTCTATTATGTGGGAAAAGCAAATATTAATCACAACCTAGATTAATGAGGAGAGAAGTTGTTAGAAAGATTATAAACTGTTTATGTGTCAACCCATATAAACTATCCATAACCTAATTCTACTTGATTCAATAAGAGCAGACCTTGGAATTATGATTATTGGCAAATCAGTTGTTTCAATATTAACTTTCCATTTGGATTGGTTATTAAGAAGAACTGATTTGAGGTCTTTTAGCAAGTAGTAGTAACCCAGTTAGGTTACCCAAATAGATAAGCAGAATCTCAAAAGAAATTTTCAAAACTACTTGTATTGGTTTTTTTTCCACTATAGGAATATTATAGATAAGCAAGAGTTTCATATGTTTCTTAGAACCATTAATTCGATTTTTAACTTATAGAGATACTACTGGTGAGGGTGAGGCTGGGTATGTCTTGGTATTAATTTTTTGCTTTGTCGAGTAGAAGGAAGGACATTCATAGTCATTGAAGGAGCTACTCAATGCGGACTTTTAGCACACACAACCCCCTAAAAAAAAGGATTATGCATTTCCAAATAGTATTTCTTGAAGTCGTATTTTTGCTTCTGGTACTTATTATGGAGAATTAATGAATATAACTGGGTTTCATAAAGACTACTCAACCAGAGTTTGGGGATAATTAAGAACATAGCAAACCCCCTAAGGTAGCACCATTTAAAATATGGTTCACCTGCATCTCAATACCAAGGGGTACAAATGAAAAAAGAAAATTCCTGGAACCCATCCAAGACTTACTGAGTCAGCATCTCAGGAAAGATAGCCGAAAGCCGAATTTTTCACAAGTACCTCAATTATTATTTGCATAGTAAAATTAGAAAATGTATTTTTTTCTAGATGATAATTTTTATTACTTTAGATGTGGAATAAATTATTTTCACAGATTGGAACAGATTGTTACCACCAAAGCAATGATGTGTAAAACACTATTGAGTTTATTAAGGATTAAAGTGAAACAAGATTTGGGGTGTCTAAATTTTAAAACATTATTCTTTCATTATACCCTTTTGACCCTGTGCAGCAGTCCCCCGGCATGGCTTCAGATACAACTCCTCTGGATCAAGAATAACAGGATCTAATAGTAACTGAATATTCATAATCTATTTCCATGATTATTCTGCTTTAGGCAGACTGCCAGCTAGAAAAAAGAGGGAAGCTATTAATTTCAAATGCTTTAAATTCCCCACTATTGCAGCCTTCAAAAATGCTGAGCTGCCTGGTTATATCCTCGCCGTATTCCTGTTTGCAACATTTTTATTAATGCATTACTGTTTATAACATTTTCATTTTAGTCTCTCAAAAAGTGGAATAAGCAAATTTCAATGCATTAAGAAAAATATTAAACTGCAACAACAAATAGAAAAATGTAAATCACAGCTACCTAACGATTTCTTATAAACTACAAATCGAATTCTCATTTATAAAGTAGATGCCAGCAATTTATGTATGAAATAATATATCCTTTTAAATTGTGTACCTTTAATTTAGCTTCTTTTGGAAGTGTTCATAGCACTTTAATTCTATCACATTACTCAAATATATACGTTTCCCTAGGACATTTTAAAACTGTAAAATCGCACGTAGGGTTTCAGATGAATTCAAATGTTAGGAGATTACATTTCTGAGTCTCAGATTTAGCCATAATCCTCTTAACAATGGATAACGAGCAGTGTTATCAGTGTTATTTTGTTTTGGAGTTGCCTCTTTGTAGGGTGTGTGTGTGCATGTGTGTATGTGCACATGCTTGTGCATGTATGTGTGTAACTTGGTACAATCAATATTCTATCCTAAGAGAATTGAAACCTTTTAATCTTCTTCGATATCCCAAAAATCATTTCTAATTCTGCTTTATCTCCTTTCCTGTTTTGTCTGCCAATAAGGGGAAAGAGAAGGATGGTTTCTTTATTCTTCTACAGTATCAAGGACTCTCAAAACACACATTTATGAAATAGAACTAGAGTCTAAATAACAACACCAAGTTGTGTTTACCAAATTTGTAAATCAAACTAAGATACCTCAAAATGATTGAAAGCACCGAAGAGCAGCTCTTCAAGGATGCATCAAGAAATGCTAAAATTACACATACTTGCTTGAAAGACTCACAATTTCACTGCCATAGCATTCTCAAACACACTGATTCATATGCAGGGTGTTGGCCAAGGTAAACCAATCAATAGAAAAGGAAAGAGTGATGCTATGATACTTTATTTTTGGTTTTGGTGGTGGTAATATTAATGCTTACCTCAAAACTAGTCTAAGTGCCTTTAAATAAATCTATAACATTCCACAAAGGTGATGGTAGAAGTTAAGATTTGGGAGCAGAGGAAAGGAACCCAAAAAGATTAAAAAAAAAAATTGGAGATAAAGTTCCCTCTCTCTTCTGCAACAGAGATTTAAACTCTTCGCGGGTATTATTTCTAGATTACAAAATATAGATAAAGACAAGAAATGTTAATTTATCACCTGAAAATAGCTAAAAAAAAGTTAATGTTTTATGTCTACTAGAAAATGAGCTTCCATATCATTTCCTCAATGTTAGAGTATTACCTTTGGAGCTATTTTTCCTAGGTTACATTTGACAAGTGAAAATGTACATGGAAGTTTGTTCAGTCTTTTTATTTCAAATTATAGCACACAGAGATAAAATATTTCAATTTAATATTCATTATTCAAATGGATTATTAGCACTCATCTTGATGTGTATTCATATTTGGAATTGTTTGATTTGCTAAAAGCTTGGAATACTGTGTACAGTGCAGAGAACTTGCATCCGTATTGCAAAGACAGAATAAGTTGTCTCAAGTGTAGACTATTATCATAAAAAGATATTTCATTCTTACAGAAACACACATTACTTCCATCTGGTAAATGGTAACTACTAAAATATTTATAAATATCACATCATAATTCACATGTCACACATGGTAGTGATATTCATTTTTTATGTTTCCCAATTAAAAGCTATTATGTATTACATGATACACAGTCACCCATTTGTGTATCTAACAGAAAAATAAATGATTTCCTTAATGTCTCCACGGGGATTACTTCTCACCCCGCTGTGTAAATAATGTAAATATAATATTGAAGGAGGTAAAACACCATAGCTTACTGAAGTTTGTGTTTGTTTTCAATAATGTAATAGAACAAATTTTGTCAAGATGGGTTTAGGTTCATAATTGCTGATCTCAATTTTTCTTTTAAACATTCTTTCAATTAAAAGGTTGGATATTGTGCAGCATTTAGGTATCTTTCCTAGGAATAATGTTTATAGCTTTGCAATATACATAAAGAAGCCATTTCCCATAAACACCTTAAACAAAGACTCAAATTCATTTATGCTGCTCAAACACACATCATACATTGTTTAATCATAACAGCTGGGTTGCTGTATAGTAGAACATGTATTTGCATGCAATTACATAGGTAATGAGAATAAATAGATTCCAGTTCAAATCCAACTACTTTTTACACAGTAAAACACATACAGGTGCATCATGATATATTAGTATACCAGATCCCTTTTAAAATTAACTTCTAATTATAAAATAAGTATTAAAATATCTTTGGCTATTTCTGATCACTGAGAGAATAAATTTAAATTTCTTAATATTTTCTATTTTTAGTTTTTCTTGCACAGAATAATAATATTTAAATGTTTAAAGTATTTTACATGATGGATACAAATACAGGATAAGACAAGAACAGAATCAAATGCTGAGAACAGTCTTTACTAACTCTGTTGAAGGCGGTATGTCTTTCATTGCAAAAGTTCCTCAAGCAATCTTCCTTTGAAGATTTTCTTTTGAAGATTATTTGTGCTTTACTATTCCTAAGTAACAAGATTCCTTTTCTATTATCCCATATATTAGATTATTACATTATAGTTCCTTTACTATGAGACTATATTGTACTTTCTGCGGCACATCAAGGATTCAGCTAAGTCAATTAAGTGCATTTATATGGCATATTATAAATTAATACATTATGCTTTTATAAGCGTCTTTACTTACCTTCACTACGCTAGGTTCATCTGTCTCCTAAGCCTACAAAAGTAGTCTTATATCTCCTATATCAAAATCATTTTTCTTGATACTTCTACCCCCTTTTCTAAATCCCTAATACTTCCACCTACACTTTTCTAAAATAGAAATGGACATCAAAGTTATTTGTAAACTCTAAGACACTCCGGAAATATTTGTCCTATGTGTTTCTGTTGTTGTTATTACTTACTCATTCAAACGTGTATTAAGCAGCTGCTATTTGCCATGTACTAGTCTAGGAGTTCTCAAAGTGTGTTCTGAGGACCCCTAGTATTCCTTAAACCCATTCAGGTTGTCACATGAGGTCAAAACTAGTTCCATAATAACACTAAGATGACATTGGCCATTTTTTTTTTTTAGTTGTAATCTCACTCTGTCACCCAGGCTGAAATGCAGTGGCACGCTCATGGCCACCATAGCCTTGACCTGCTGGGCTCAGGTGATCCTTCTGCCTCAGCCTTCCAAGTAGTTGGAACTATAGGCACGTGCCACCATGCCTGGCTAATTTTTTGTTTGTTGTAGAGATGAGGTTACACCAAGTTGCCCAGGCTGGTCTCAAATCCATGGGCTCAGGCAATCCTCTCACCTGGTTCTCCCACGGTGCTGGGATTACAGACATGAGCCACCGCGCCCAACCTTATTTGCCTTTTTCATTCTCATTCGTTCACGACTGTAGAGTTTCCCAAAGACTGCACTACCATTAACTATGATGGCTACTGAAATGTGTGCTAGTGTATTTCTCAGTATAACAATGTTCTCAGCTTTAATTTCCACTATGGTAAAAATCAATAGCTGTAATCCACATAAACCAGGAGTTGGCAACAATTTTTTGTACTGGATGAGATAGTAAATAGTTTAGGCTTGGCAGGCCTTGTGACCTCAGTCATTACTCAACTCTGCTGTTTCAGAGAGAAAACAACTATAGACAGATGATACAAAACTAAATGGCAGTAGCTCTGCTCCAATAAAACTTTATTTACAAAATGAAGACATTGTCTTTATTTGACCTGCATGCTATAGCTTGCTGACCTCAATATAAACAAAGGTCTTTAGGTCCTCAATATTTGTTTGATGAAGTAATGGGGTCCCAGACTAAGAACTTTGAAGGAAGGAAGGAAGACTTCCAAAACTGAACTAAGTTTTGTGTGATCTGCTTGCTCTAAAGTAGTTGTCTAGGGGAAAAGGTAGACAAAATATATTGAGATCCTTGTTATATTGGAGAAAGCAAAAGATAATGTGAAGTGTGAAGGGAAATGAATATGTACACTCAACACTATTTTTTTCTTTATAAGATATATATGCATGCATACATTTACATATAAAAAGCTTGGAATACATACTGGAAGAAATTTGCCACAGTCTTTTGTCCAATTTTTCTCAAATCTAACTAATCTTCAGAATCCCTTGGGGATGAGAATGGAAGTAGGAAGTGGTTCCACTTTAAAAATTCTTCATATACCTGATAGTAGATGATAGCTCATGAAATTTATCTTGTCAATAGGCCCTTCTAAAATTCTGATGCAGAAGACAGTGGGTAAAACTAACGGTCAGTCATATATGAGAAACAGCACTCTAAGCATCGCCTAGAGAATTTCCTCAACTAGCATTTCCTCTGTACTAAATATGTATGTTGCTCAAAGTCTGTTTCACTAGGTATCTTCAACTATCTCTGTTTATAATGTTCCCATAGGTCTGTTTACCCCCTGTTATCTACTTTAGCTCATCTGACTTTAGTCCTGAATCTCTTTATTCTCTTATGTAGCTTCTAAAAATTATTAGCATATGCATAGAAAACTTAGATTATCTTTAATCTTCTTACCTTTGCTTTTGCACTTTGGGATACTCTCTGTACCTTCAAACTCATCTTCACTTGTTAAAATTTGACCTTTTGAGTTGTCCGTAAGTCTTGTTTATATATATTTTTTTGGAGACAGGATCTTGCTCTGTCACCCAGGTTAGAGTGCAATGGTGTGATCCCAAATACTAGAACTACAGGCATATGCCACCATGCCTTGCTAATTTTTGGAGTTTTTATAGAAACAAGGTCTTGCTATGTTGCCCAGGATGTTCTCAAACTCCTGGCCTCAAGTAATCCTCCTGCCTCTACCTCCCAAAGTGCTGGGATTACAGGCACAAGCCTCCATTCCCAGTCTTATAATTATTTCTGTTGTTGTTGTCATTCTCAACCAATGTTTTTTCCTTACAATAAATTTCACTTGCCATTGAGCACTGCCTTATCATGTTACAATTATGTGATTCCTTGACTTATCATTAAAGTAAATGATTAGAAAAGTGGGAATATTTTAGTCTGTTGTATTATACAATTTCTGATACTCAGTAGGTACTCAACCCATGCCAACTGTTAGAAGGGAGCTTCATAGTATATTTTATCCCCAAGTGCTGTATTGCATTGTATCTCATTCGCAGGACATTCTGCAGGTGTCTTTTCATGCTCTCTCACCCTTTATTCTCTATCCCCATCACTAGGCCACACAGACCTATATGGGTATTATAGACTATTTCATGATAAAATGCACTGTCTCAGGAAGCACACAGAGAAGTATTAGTCTCTTTAACCACCTTATAAACAAGTAGTTCTCTAAAATCATTTCTACACTTGAAATAATGCATTGAGTTATTGGAAATTGTTTGCTTAATGTCCCTCTTCTCAGATGCAATATAAGCCTCTTCAGGTTATAAACTGTGTCTGTCTTATTCATGACCATATCCCTAGGAACACAGTGGTTGGCTCATAAAAGATGTCCTTATATTGCCTGATTAAATGACTAAACTCTCCATTACCTTATTTCTTCATCTCACAAAAGGACTAATCTTTATGAATGTGGAGATTACCCATAGACAATGTTCCATTGTTATAATGCCTAATGAGAACAATGTTTAAGGTCTAAATAAATACAACACAAAATGAAAATAAAAACACTTAAAATGTTTTTGGTGAAAAAAATGACTTTATTATTTCTTTGCTTGAGACATTAAATAAAATGCTTCCCAGAAAACAAAATGAAATACATAAAATAAAAACCAAAACAAAACCACAAATTCTTATATATCCTCCCATCTTCCTGAAGGAAATATTTATGATATTCACTGAGATGGCAATAGCTTTTAATCCAGCACTAACATTTGTTCCTTACATAGCCATATAAATATAAAAGTCTGGGGGAAATCCTTTAGGTTGACACTAACAGGGAAAATATATTTTTAACCATCTTTTCAAAGATATAACTCTACCTAACTGACATTTTCGAAGCAATACTGAAAAAAAATTTTGATTTGGGGCCCAGACTTATTTGACATGAATCTGAGTTAAACAGATATCTGTAAAAACACGATTTTAAAAGCAGTTAGTTTTCTATGTCATGATGGTTGCTCCTGCAGAAGTTAAAAGGTGCTGGTTTTTGCTTAGTAGTGATCATCACCCATCAGAAACTAATTAGAAAACGATTCTAAGAGGCAAAATGTCCTTCAGGAGCATGTTGCTACAGCAGCCAATAAGCTAACAAAAACAAATTACTGCCTAAAACTATGTTTTTGAGACATTCAAGATTTGAAAACAGTCCACCCTTCAGTATGCTGTTAATAAAAAGTCATAATACAATCCTGCCCTAAATTCATCTAATATTTTAGGGTATGGTAAACAATGGCAGTCCTTTAGAATTGGTTAACATTTTATTCTTCACATATAGTGGTTTATGTGATAGTAATTTATGTATGTTAAGTAGGGCATGTATGATAATTTCCTTTATTTGAATAAAAATATTTTAAGTAACTTGTTACAAAGAATTTAAAAAAAGATCATCAAGTGTCATCTCTGGGCTATAGGGCAATGAGAAGCAATTTAGTAAGTCATTAATTAACATTAGTGTCATTATTACAATTGGATAAAAAACAGATATTCATTTTTTCTTCTTTTTTTTATTTTGTAGAGATGTGGTCTTGCTGTATTGGTCAGGCTTATCTTGAACTCTTGTAGCACTTAAGCAATCATCCCACCTTAGCCTCCCAAAGCACTGGGAATACAGGCTTGGGCTACCATACCTAGTCAATATTCATTCTTGATAGCCCTATGGTGGGGTTTTATGGTTGAAGCATGTGTGTCAGTACACCTTAGAGTTCTATACAATTTTAGAC
>CAUYQG010199144.1:0-17468 GCA_963574415.1 Tarsius wallacei | reverse complement strand
TGAGACGTTCACAGGATTTGTGTTCACCGTTTCCTAGTAAGTCAGTTTAATGTGTGCTTTTTTATCACTTTATCACTGGGGTAAAGAGTAAGGGTGTTCGGGCTCGCTTCCATGCAGACTTCAGTTTTAAACGTGATTTTGCCTGAAATTAGCTTTGCGCTCCTTGCGGGGAAAAGATGCTGTCGGCCCCATTTCACTCTCCAGATGTGCACAGAAACTGCTGCAACTTGAACAGGGATGGGCAACTCTTTGTAAAGAATTTGTGCATTGCATTTAAATCTCTTCTAACATTTAATAAAAATCTATTTTAACCTATTCGAAATGTTAGTGCTTACTGTGGGTTTTTATGAAGTAACCGAAGCCCTTTGAGACAGGGTATACAAATCAAAATGAAGCCGCTACCAAATAGACATTTAATCAGCGTTTTTACCTTCACTGACTTAGTCGATGCTGTCACTTGACCATGGACAGAATAACTGTAGAATTCGTTGCCTCTGAAATATTTCTTGCATAAGTTATTTAGTCGTCAGTCTTCCATATCTACTGGGAAAAAAATTAAAAATAACAATACAACAGCAAGAAAGAGTAGAGAATTTTTTTTTTAAATTGTAGTCTCACTCTGTCACCCAGGCTGGAGTGCCGGGGCACACTCACGACCACGGCAGCCTTGACCTGCTGGGCTCAGGCGATTCTTCCATCTCAGCCTTCCAAGCGGCTGAAACTACAGGTGTGTGCCACTGCACCCAGCTAATTTTTCTGATTTACTGTAGAGGAGAAGCCTCGCCAAGTTGCCCAGGCTGGTCTCAAACCAGTGGACTCAGGCAGTCCTCTCGCCTCCGCCTCCCAAAGTGCTGGGATTACAGGCGTGAACCACCACGCCTGCTGCACAGATTTTTAAAATACTGTGTAGCAACTACTTACATAGCACTGACACCGTATTGGGTGTCCCATAGCCTAGGGTGAGTGGTGGGATGAGGGCGGGGTGGCTGCCGGCCGCCTGCAGATACCGCGCTGCCCTCCATGGGGCCGTGGGGCCTTGCGCATCCCGGATGCTGGTCTTCCTGGCCCATGGACCAGTGGCGGCTGTGGTCTTGCTCCCATGTTAGCCTTCAAGGTCACCCGTGGGGATCGTGGCATCCTGGAGAGCTGCAGACTCACAGTTCGAGACGCTGAGGCGGTGGAGCCTAAGGGAAGTGGGCGTGGGCGCGAGTTGGGAGGCCTGGCCCGCGAGCTGCGGGAGCGGCCCTCCCTCCTCCGGCAGGCCCGCGGCGTGGGGCAGCACGCTCCCTCAGACCTTGGGTCCGGGTGTCGTAGGAGTCAGCACCTGTGGGAGTCCCAGAGCCCCCGTGGTCAAGCTGGTGCAGCACGGCCAGGCCCCAGGGAGGTCAAAGGGTATCCCCCGTGGATCCGCGGCGACTCAGACCGTCGTGTGGCCCCAAGGCTCAGGCGTACCCGGCAGGACACTCCTGGCGCTCACCTCCCAGAAGTCCGCCGAGGACAGTCCTAGGGCCTCGGGGTGGGCAGTTCCCGGATACCGGCCTGCGGGGCTCCCCTTCCTGCACAGCCCCATCCCAGCTACAGCAGGACAGCCGACTGGGGCACAGGGGGAGGCGTTAGTGCGTGGAGACGGGGATCTCTGGACACCCAGGACTTGAGCGCCTGTTTAAGGAGGAGTTGATCCACCAAGGCTCACCGGAGAGCATGGCGAGCGGCGTTCACTCCCCCGTTGGCCTCAGGTGGCCGCCCCATCTGCGGCTTAAGAAAACACAGGAAAATGCTGCTTTCCTTAAAGGTAGACGACGAAATGCCATCACATGACAAACTTGAGCAATGCACAAGTCAGAAGCAGTGCTCGCTCAGCGTCGTGGGGACGACAGGATTCAAGAGGACAGTGTATCCTCCAGGACAGCCTGCGGATGGCAGCATGGCCAAGAAGCTGGACACTTACAGACCCGTGAGTGCTGTGGTTCCGGAACGCTCAGCCCTCCTTTCCTTTCCCTCCTTCCTGGCCTCGACCGCCCAGGCTCTCCCAGCACTAAGGAGGGAACCGGTGGTCCTTGGGCTTGCGGTTCCCACCAGGCGGCAGAATAAGACACACAGACTAAGACAGACTAAGACTAAGCTGGGTAACCGGCTTGCAGATCAGCTGCTTGTGTCCTGGACCACGTCCGCAGGAGGGCCAAGTCACAGCAGCAGAGTGAGGTCCTCGTGTCCAAGGCGCCTGTGTCCGGGGCTGGGGCACATGTTGCGTGTCCTGATGGTGGGCGAGGGGCACGGCGAGCCGGAGAGGCCCGGAAACCGGCGGGCAGGGGCTCGGAATTCTGCTGGGTGGCTTGAAGAAGGGCAGTGCGGCGGGAGTGGCGGCCAGACTCAAGCTGGCTAGACGCAAGCAAGGGGGAGCACAGGCAGAAACCGACGAGTGAGCCTGGTGCAGGGGCTCATGCCCGCCATCCCAGTGCTCTGCCAGACCCAGGCGGGAGGGTCGCTTGAGGCCAGAGATTTGAGACCAACGGGGGCAGCGTAGCAAGACCCTATCTCTTGAAAGAACAAAAGAACCAACCAGTCCCAAATGCCTGTGTTGACTCATTAGGATTCCATACTTCCCCGTTCCCACCTCGCCTCTGCTGCCCGGGGCCGGGCGTGGGTGGCCTGTGTCCAAGCTGAGATGAGGTGGGAGGCTCAGGAACGTTCTCAGGGAACAGAAGCAGCGTCGAAATGCCCAGCTCTGCACAAATGTTCACGAGGAAGAGTCTGTGAAGTACAGACTTGGCCGCACTTCAGCAGCTAAAGATTGGGACAGCTCGAAGGTCCTCTTATTTCTATTTTTATTTGAGTCGGAGTCTCCCTCTATAGCCCAGGCTGGAGTGCAGTGGCACACTCCCGGCCACCACAGCCTCAACCTGCTGGGCTCCAGAGATCCTTCCACCTCAGCCTTCCAAGTAGCTGGAACTACAGGCATGAGCTACCACGCCCAGCTAATTTTTGGTTTATGGTAGAGACGAGGTCTTGCCAAGTTGCCCAGGTGGGTCCCGAACCTGCAGACTCAGGCAATCTACTTGCCTCGGCCTCCCAAAGTGCTGGGATTACAGGCTGAGCCACCAAGCCCGGCCCATCCCTGCTTTATAAAAATAGTTTTATCTCAAATGCATATATCCTTAAACAATATACTGCATGGATTTTTTGTTTCAAGACTGTATAGTTTTTGTTTGCGCATGGTCCTTCCTACCAAGTTATTTAAATAAATTTTTCCTCTCCAAAGAAGATGGTGACAATTCACAAAGTCACCTGCTTTCCCCAGAACTATACCTTTGTTGTAATGTACTGACATTCAGGATTTCTAGAAGAGGGAGTATCACAGCATGAAGCATTATCAGACAGTAACCTTCAGCTATTATGTCAAAACATAAGTACTGACTTAAACTATACTTAGTAGATAATTCATATACCCACTTTAAGTTTTTAAAACATATCCTGATTGTTTATTTTGCTTGTCCTCATAGACTAATGGTGCCCAGAAATCTCTGCATTCTGAGTCTCTCCTTTCCATTCATAGGTCTTGAATGAGGGAAAGGCAATTCCTGAATAATTGACCTGAACTTTCTCTAGGGACCCTCAGTCTTGACCTTGGGCTTTAGATTCTATAAAAGGAAAATAAGTGAGACATAATTTCTCACAAATATCAGTAGGAGAATGAAATAGATCATCTGAAATCAGGTACAGTAGGACATCTAGGGTGAAGAGTGCATGCTACAGCCAGTTCCCTTCTTGCTGACTTAAAAGGGCACCATGAGCATGAAAAAGCCTAGCTGGTGGGTGAATCACTAGACAGTAACACCAGGAGGAAGGACAAGAAATGTATCACTAATTTCCTGTTTGATTTCAGAGCTGGAAATAACTTCTGGTGGATTCCTGTAGTGGGCCCTTTGGTTGGTGGCGTCATTGGAGGCCTCATCTATGTTCTTTTCATTGAAATCCACCATCCAGAGCCTGATCCAGACTTCAAGGCAGAACGATCTGAGGACAAACCAGAGAAATGTGAACTTAGTGTTATCATGTAGCGGCATGCTCAGTTCTGAATTTGCAATTGGCTTGGGATTCTCTTCAGAAAAGATGGCATCCAAGCGTCTGTGTTTTTGTAAGACTGAGGTGGAATTCATGGAATCCACCCAATGTTCTCTGTTAGCCACATGGAACACCTAGCTGGAAAAGCCAAGTGAAGGGCTAGAAACACTGACTTCATCTCTACCAGCTCCCCCAACCCCCAGAATAGCACTGATTGTCCTCTGAAATGATCTTCTCTCCTGCCCTGTTTATTTCATCCTTGAGGGGACTTCTTACTAGGTGAGCACTAATAACTGGGAAGCTTGACCTTGACCTTATTTGGATGGTCTCAGCTGCATCATCTGTATGAAATAGTGTCACCAAAAGCCTCTTCTTCAGTATCTACAAAGATTATATTCTGAGTATCAACCCAACCCTAAAGTGAAATACAGAACAATGGCTTATGTCAACATATCCATGAATCAGGGAGCTAATGGGTGAATCTCTGGTTTTGTTGTGCTACTATATTTGTATAAATCTTGATATTCTTCAAACATAGTGATAGAGGAAGCATAGAATGCAGCCGGAAAGCATAAGGGGAGGACATTGTGGCATTCAGAAACCTCAGAAGACAAGATAAATTTGGAAAACCAAATGGAATTTTTAAAAATGGAAACCATTTCTCAGATTATTCTTTTGCTCTTCTGTATTTTAGAGGGCACCAATTAATTTCCTGGTCGAATTACAAAATATATTATAAAATATAACCTCAGTCATGAAAAATACATCACTCTATCTTTTTAGCTCAAATGCAGTTTTCTTAATTGCCCACTTGAGAACAGACATTTGACAAGTTACGTCAATGGCTGTTCTCATCCATTATCTACGCATGCCTTAGAAGCCAAAATTGAAAGTCATTAGATCCTGGTCTGGCAGAATCTTCAGGATGGAAGGTCCCTGAAAAGATACTAGTAACTTATGCTTTCAATTCACAAAGCATTTTCACACGTGTTATCTAATTTAATCCTCATGATGTCTATGTGAGGTCAACGCCATGTTCTCATTCTTCAGATAAAGAAACAATCTCAGGGACGTTAAATGAGTTGTCCAAGATCATGTGAAAAGTTGAACATTGTGTAATGCATCCCTCCACCTTTCAGAAGATCGATAACTGGCTGAGAATCTTCACCAACCCTTCCTGGCTGGCCAGAAGAAGTGGTATTGGCAGCTCTTAGAACATATACAGCTTCTGGACATAGTGTTCTTGGATCTTAAGATAGAAAGACCCTCGTTTTCTGGATTTATTCCCACAGTTGCTGAAGTACTAACCGAGGAAAGAGGTAGAAATTGGACCATAGTTTTCATTTGCTGAAAAGCATTATCAGAAAGACTCCCTTCCTAAGCCACACATGGTCTTGCTAAGTCTTGACCTTCCTTCCCTGCCAAACCCAAACATTACATTCAGGGAGCTCCCTCCTCCTCAGTCTCTTCCCCTTGAAGTTCTCTAATTGATGACTCTTTTGACAAAAGAGTCTCTGTGAGTTACAAGCACTAGGGGGATGCACCTTCAAGGGATGCACCTTCAGCCAAACTGTCAAAAAGCCCAGGGTTCCCAAAGGCATCCAATTTTCCAGCTGTGATGATAACAGAACAACAAAAAGCAAATGTGAAACATTTCTTGACAGCCTATGTTCTACAATCTATGGACATATGGGATTTTTTTTCTTGGTCTGATGCTACCTGGGTATTTCCTATTTTAAATAAAAATTATTGGGTCACTGTTTGTTTTTATAATTATTAGAATTACTAAGTACACTTAATTCAGAGGTTGTCTATCATCTTTACAAATTCAAATCTCCTGGGAGACCTTTTAAATAATACTAATGCCCAGATAGCCCTTTGTAAATATCTCGAATGATTCTTATAAGCAGCAAGACTTGAGAATATTGACTTGGTTAAATCACATGGGTCTAGTGTTTCTTTAAAAAACCATGTCTAGTGGTGGCCAGGTAATTCCTGGTAGGAGTCCCAGAGTCTTGGGATTCTCATGGATTACAGCAATAGTTTTCAATAGGGCAATTTTGCTCCCACCTCCCCCTTACTCCTCAAGGGAACATTTGGCAATGTTTGGAGACATTTATAGTTGTCACAACTGGGGAGGAGGTGTTAATGGCATCTAGTGACTAGCTACCAGGGATGCTACTAAATATCTTACAACACAAGGATGACCCCTCAAAACAAAGAATTATTTGGCCCAAAATGTCAAAAGTGTCAAAGTTGAGAAACCCTGGAGTTGAGAAAAGGTGAGGAGAGGCATAAGAGAAGACATTGAAACCATGTGCCCTGATTCAAGTTTAGCCAAAAACAGAGTTGCCAAACAAACCAGGAACAGACCCCGGGGGCAGATTACAATCCTTAAAGCAAAAGACAATCCAGAACTTGAGTTTCCAGGATGGATTGCGAAATCTGTAATCTATGCAGGTGCTCATTAAACACGGCTTGATGATTAATGACTAGGATTATGATGAGGAAACACACAATTATGGAAATCAACTCCAGGAAGTTTTTTTTAATGGAAAAAAGTCCTTTTTGCTCCAGGTGTTCACACTCAAATTCCCTCCCCTCCGCAAGTAAGTAGGTTTGCCTTTGTCAGGTTCTTATAAAAGAGAAAGATTATGAAGTTGAATGATCTGTATCAGAAGTCAATTATATAGAGCCAACGAACCTATTTTTAAACAATCGTTTTAGGAGTTAGAACTGTAACACCCTCCCCTGTCTTCCCCTTGTCAATTAAAAAACTTGATAGGAACATTTGTCTAAATGTGAAAATAAAATCTATCAATGATTCCCCAACCAGTTGAGATCTCGGACATGTCAAAGGTTTTGGAACTTTTCTAACCAGTAACAATCAGAGTCAACATTCAACTGTTGAAAAGGATAAGTGGAGTTAAAATGTCCTATTTATAACTTCAGTCCTTAAGATAGAAATTATTTCCTTTAAATTACTTACACACATACGCATCTTATTTAATTTAATTTTATTTATTTATTTATTTTGAGTTGGAGTCTCACTCTGTTGTCCAGGCTGGAGGGCAGTGGCACGCTCCTGGCCACTGCAGCCTTAACCTGCTAGACTCAGGAGATCCTCATGCCTCAGCCTTCCAAGTAGCTGGAACCACAGGCACGCGCCACCATGCCCGGCTAATTTTTTAATTATTATTTACTGTAGAGATGAGGTCTCTCCAAGTTGCCCAGGCTGGTCTCGAACCTGTGGGCTCAGGCAATCATCTTACCTCGGCCTCCCAAAGTGCTGGGATTGTAGGCATAAGCCACCACACCTGGCCGCACAGCTTATTTTAAACTGTGTCGGTGTTCAATAATATCATCATGGGAACAGAATTACAACTTCTGGTTATAGAGAATTGTTTCTAAGTTTTATATGATCCCAGAACCTATTGTTCAAATAAAACCTTCTGTGGTACCTGCATGTGAACTGGAACTGCTGTAAATAAAGAAAGGGGAGGGAAATCAGGAGCTCCATCCTGCTTGTGATGTCATCTCACACACCCCAGTGCAGCCCCTAAGGGGTGTGTGTGTGTGTGTGTGTGTGTGTGTGCGTGTGTGTGTGTGTGTGTGTGTGTGGATTGTGAAGGGTCTTCAGAACAGTGTCACCATTTGAAAATCATTGATAAAGACTTAAGTTGTTGAACATTTTGATGAAAGTTTCTAGGACAGAACTTGCCAAAGGCCATATTAGTTCTTTCTCAGGTAGTTTTCCAAAGACTTCTTAATAAGTGAATGAGAAAGAGTAAACAGAATTACTCAACCCACCAGACACCAGCTGCAAAAAGACCTATCTTGTACATCAATTCTCAAACTGGGCATTTAGGTTCTCTGAGATAACATGCTTAGTCATCATAGCCCAGTGAGAAAACAGTGGTAGTTCTGGTCAGGTTTACTGTGTTGACTCTCTAAGTCTGTATAAAACTAGACAGATGATAGACAGACAGATAGATGGACAGACTGATAGGTGACCAACCAAGCCCCAACCTTGTTCTTGTTGGTGGAAATTGAGTATCTCTTATCCAAAAGAACATGTCTCTGAATTTATGAAAGAGAGTCCTGGATAAACCAGACAAGAATCCATGGAACTATGTGTGAATGGAGATTCTACCCAAGAGCTGAACTGTCTCCCTCCAGGGATACATGATGTCTTTGTGGGCTTTAGGGCACTCTTGCCTTTGTGGACCTCTTCCCCATGACCCCCCCCATACAATCAATTATATTAATATATGTTATAATAAAATCAAATTATATTCTGTAATTGTACTGGCGAAAAGTTCGATTATATTCCCCTTTTCCAGATGTGATTTTAGGAGTGATGAAAACATTTCCAAGGGCTCCTACCAATATCCTGAGCTTGGGCTCTGTATGAGTCGGCACGGCCTCCCGCTTGCGCCCTAGTCCAGCGCGCCCCCTAGTGTCCCAGAGCGTACTCACAGCGCGGCCCCTTCCTCCGCGGGTCTTGGGAGCCCCTGGAGGCCTGGAGGCTGTGAGGGACACTCCAGGGGGCAGGCCAGGCTCCAGAGGCATGGCCATGGCCATGGGGATAGTGCTCGTCGTGGCCCTCCGCCCTCCCTCCCAAGCTTCCCGCAGGAAAGGGGCTTCCTGACCTCCTGCAGAAGGAAACCCTAAGCAGGGACCCGGTAATGTGTTATGAACACAGTTTTCGGGTAGCCTCTTGCAGGTTACAAAGCACGTTCACATCCAGTACCTCGTAAGACTCTCACAATAGCCCAAGTAAATTAGTATCCCCATCCAGAGATGAAGAAACTGAGGCTCATCTTGCACCAAGTTCCAGAGTGAAGAGGAGAAGAGTTGGGATGTGGACTACATCTGAGTGGGGTGACCAGCCAACCCAGGTTGCTTGGGACCCAGGGGTTTCCTGGGTTGCAGGATTCTGTGCCAATACCAAAACAAACCGGTCACCCTACATCGGGATCCAGGACCGTACCCTTCCAGCCACTGAGCCTCCTCCCAGACTAATGCTCCCTTTAGGCCCGTGGTCCTGCAGCAGATAAAATGTTTCTTGATTAATTTGACAGAAAGAGAGAATGTCTTCATTTTTAATTTCACTTACAAATGCGAATAAATGTTTTAAAAGTGGCACAGTGGTTAATAGGCTATTAATGAAATTCTGTCAGCTCACCCTTCAAAATATATTTCAAATCAGACCAATTCTCAGTCTCAGTTCTAGTCTAAGCCACTGTTCTCTGTCTCAGGGTCTTAAGAGCTTCCTAACTGGTCTCCCTACCTTTCTGCTTAAACTTGGGTCTCCTGTGAGCAACACAGCAGCCTGTGTGATCTTTACACAAAAGCCCAAATGTCTTCAAAAGCATCACAAGCTCTTACTTTCCTGCTCTGCCCCTTGTCTGTTCTCTCAGCTCCAGCCACACAGGCCCCCATCTTGATCCTTGAATCCACCAAGTCACAGGGTCTTGCTTGAAAGTCTGCCCCACCCCCTTCAGGTGCCTGGTCAAATGTCACCATGTTAATCAGGCCTTTCTGTCCACTTGCCACTCTTTATCCTCTTTTCTGCTTTATTTTTCTCCCCAGCACTTACCACCTTCCCTAAAATACATACATTTTGTATTAAGCCTCTTGGATTGTGCCTGGTTCCTTCCATTGAAATGAAAGGCACACCACGGCAAAACTTTTTGCTTTTTAATTCACCACTGCTGTTCTGGTGCCTGGAACTTAATAGTTGCTCAATAAGTATTTGCTGAACGAATGAATGAGATATAAAGTCACCCTCTCTGTCTTCAAATCCCAGCTGTTCTACTTACTAGTATAATAATAGCCAGGTTGTTTAACCTCCGTTTTTTTACTCATCTATTAAGTAGGGATAACGGTGAGATAACCAATGAAATTCTTAGAAACGTTTCAATCGTATAGTACATATTCCATATGTACTGTCCCATAGCAGCATCTGCTATTATTATTACTAATGTCATTATAATACGTTGTAGTTGGAAAACATGGAACAAGATCATCAGAATGTGGTTACTTCCCTTACTCTCTGTAATTTAATAATTTTCAGCCACACATCTTTCCAGAACTATCAAGCACCTAAGATTTGAGTTTTACTTTTCAATCTTTAACAAGTCAGCGGGATTACCTTAACTTTTTTTATTATCAAAGATTTTAAAAATATGACACAGTGAGAAAATGGTATAATAATATACCCTGTCCTCTCCACCCAGCCTCAACAGTTGCCAACACATGGCCAATATTGTTTCATTTAAACTCTGTCTGCTTCCTGCTACTGGGATTTTATTTTTAAAAATCCCAGACATGATATCATTTTATCTATGAATATTTAATATGTATCTCTAAAAATGAAGGATTAAAACAAATAACCGTAATACCATTGTCACACACAAAAAGAATCACCACAAGCCGGGCCCGGTGACTCAGCCTGTAATCCTGCGCCTTGGGAGGCTGAGGTGAGTGGATTGCCTCAGCCCGCGGGTTCGAGACCCGCCTGGGCAACTTGGCGAGACCTCATTTCTACAATAAATCAAAAAATTAGCCGGGCGTGGTAGTGCACGCCTGTAGTTCCAGCTACTTGGAAGACTGAGGTGGAAAGATCACCGGAGCCCAGCAGGTCAAGGCTGCGGTGGCCGAGAGCGGCCACTGCACTCCAGTCTGGACAATGGAGTGAGACTCCAACTCAAAAAAAAAAAAGAATCACCACGAGTTTAATATTATTATATATCAGTCATGGTGCACGTTTCTGGTGACACTGCCCATTTTGTATGTTTTTTCGGGGGGGGAGCGGAGGAAAGGTAAAGGGAGGGTCTCACTATGTTGCCCAGACTGGACTTGACCTCCTGGGCTCAAGGAATTGCCCATCTCAGCCACCTGAGTTGTTGGAACTACAGGTGTGCACCTCCACACCCAGCTAAAAACAGGTGATTTACTCTGATGTCTAATGGCTCGAGAGAACATCAGTGTTTTGCAGCAATAGAGTCTTTTGTAAGATTTTTGCAAAATATTTTCATTTTTATACAAAAAGCAAAATACATTTGTCTGCTAACACTAAAAGTAGCCATCTGCCAGGAGTGAAATTATGTTTAAGCAAGGAGGAAGTCTTGAAATTATTTGAATTTGTAGAAAATATCTTTAATAATCATTGTTACATCAAGAAATACACATTATAAAAAATGCTTGTACTTTAAAAGCTAAAACATACTGTGAAAAGAAATCCAAATATTTAGCACCTATGCAAGACATCATACCTAAGTAAGGTAGGTGAAAACCTAGAAACTCTTAAGCTGCTACATCTTGTAGTGGCAACGTTTACTTAATATGTGTTTGTTTATTCTTATCCGAAGACTTCAGACCTTTGGAAATAAAAGCTAATACACAAGTGGCACAATTCTTCCAGTTTCCAATCTTTGCATAAAGGAAATCACCTCTATCAAAAGGGATTTTGACTAGATAATATAGCCAAAAATCATCGTGTAGATCACGGAGGAGAGAATCATGTGTTGCCCAACCCAGAGCTTGTTCTTAGCTTAGAGCCAAGGGCAGAGAATTGATGTTTTGTTGAGGAACTCATGACCTTTGAAACAAACCATGAGGGTCACAGTAAAGACTGTGTAGCTAGTGTTCAAAATGTTAGGCCGAAGAGACAGCCAGACGGAATTTCAACCCACCACTGAACACTTAGTTGTGTGACCCTCTAAACCTCAGTCTCCTCATCTATTAAGTGGGAATGATCCTAGCACTAGTGTTCTCTAGGTTATGGAAAATATCGAGAAAATTCCTGTGAAACATATTACAGTGCCTGAAATTTATTTCCCTCTTAATAAGTGCTGGCTAATTCTATTATTTTTTATTTCACACTTACAAATTCAGCTGTATATTCATGTATGAATTTGAAGCCTAAGCAAAATGCCCAGGAATATAGATTTGCTGACACTTAAACAATCTAACTCATATAACTGTCTTAGCTTTGACAGTTCTCTTAATATACTCAGGTGCAAAGAACCTTCACAGAGCTCTGCTTAGTTCATGAATTATAGTGTTTAACTTGGTAAAGAAATTAACTAAATTACTTAGTTGCCTAATGGAGTTGCCAAATTATTCTGAAAATCTATCAAAAATAAATTAACAATGATGTACAGAATGAATACTACTCCAATTAAAAAAAACGAGCTTTTTTCTTTGGCAGAAATTAGCTAGCTGACTCTAAAATTTGTAAGAAAATGCAAAGTGACTAGAAAAACCAAAGCAAACTTAAAAAGAGAAACAAAGTTGGAAAACTTATGCTATCTAATTTCTAGACTTTCTACACAGTCATGGTAATTAGGACAGTGTGCTGTTAGTATAAGGAAGAACAAATAGATTATTGGAGCATAATAGAGAATCCTGAATTTGACCCACACTTATGCTGCAAATTGATATTCTAATGTGGTCTAATAGAGAAAGGAAGGCATTTTGAAGAAATGGTACTGAAGAACTAGAAAAAAAGGAAAATCTGGACTCCTACTTCACAAAAACATAACAGAAAAATTAATTTAATATGGATCATATACTTAACAATAAAAGTTAAAACAATAAGCTTCTAGAAAGAAATATGGGAGAATATGTAACCTTGCAATTGGCAAAGGTTTCTTGTAGAAGAGTACAAAACCATAAAAAATACATCAATTATACTTCAATAAAACTTAAAGCTTCTACCTGTTAAACACATCATTTAAAAAATGAATGGGCAACCTACAGACTGGAAAGAAAATTTTGTAATACTTAGATCTAATGAAGGACTTGTACCCAGAATATATAAACTCGCTCAACTCAATTTTAAAAAGACAAACAAGCTAATATTTAAAATGGACTGGGGACTTAGACAGTTCATTAAATTATGTATATAAATGGCCAATATGCACATTAAGGAACTTCAAATTAAAATCACAGTACTATACCATATTGCAGGCCTTAGAGTAGTTGTCTTTAAAATGGACTGGCAACACCAAATGTCAAGACAGGAGAAACTGAAATGCTCATATATTGCTAATGCTTGTGTAAAGTGGTACAATCATTTTATAACTATGTCTATTATAAAATTAAATTTACATCGACTTATGGTCTTTCAATTCTACTCCCAAGTGTTTGTCCACAAAAAGCAAAAACAAAATCCACAAAAATTGTTACACAAGAATGGTTATAGTATCTTTATTAATAATAGCACCAATGAATCCAAATATCCATCAACAGGCAAATAGATAAACAACTTGTGGTGTAGCTGCACAATGAAATATTACTAAGAAATAATAAAGAACATGTGATTAATATATGTCATGACATGGACAAATCTTAAAAACATGATGAGCAAAATAAGTCAAATATAAAAGGACTCATGGTATGTAATTTCATTTTTATATAGTTTAAGAATAGAGAAAAGTACTCTACAGTGGTGGAAATTGGAACAGTGGTTTCTTCAGAGATGGGAGGGGACACATTTTATAAAGGGGGCTTGAGGAAACTTTATGGGGAAATGGAAATTGTATCTGTTTTGATTGAGTTAGAGGTTGCATGGATGTGCACACATGTCAAAACTTACCAAAACTTACTCTTAAAAATCTGTGCAATTCACTGTGTATAGATTACACAAGAGATTTTCAAAAATATTTACAGCTGATTTTTCATCAGAGACTGTGAAGATCAGAAGGCAGTGGAATAGTGCATTTAAAGTAATAAAAGAAAAATACTGTTAACCAAAAATTATATATCCAACAAACCATCCTTCAAAAATTACAATGAAATCAAGACATTCCCAGACAAAAAAAAACTGTGAGAGTTTGTTGCTAGATATCTGCTCTACAAGAAACACTAAAATAAGCCTTTCAGGGTAAAATTAAAGGACACTACACAATAACTCAAATCTATTTGCAGAAATAAAGAGACTGGTAAAGGTAACCACACAGGTAAATATAAAAGGTAATATATGTATATTATATACATTGCATACATGACAGATTTTTGTTGTTTTGTTTTTTATTTTTATATATATAAAAGTGTATATATACATACACTTTTGCAACTGTTTTTTCCCATGGTCTGATTTGAAAGATAACTGCATAAAGCAATAATTATAAAAGCTCTGTTGATGGAGGAAATCAACTTAATTTTTATACACTAGCAAGAAACAATCTGAAAATAAAACTTTAAAAATAATTCCATTTTCAATAGGGTCAAAAAGAATACAATTTGCAAAAAAAATTAACAAAGGAAGTGCAAGCCTTGTACATTAAAACTGCAAACTATCATTAAAGGAAATTAGAGAATACCTTAAAAAGTGAAAAGACATTCCATGTTCATGGATTGGAAAGTTTACTATTGTTAAAATGATGTGGCTCTTTCTGTCTCTGGCCCCCACTGCAAGAGGAGCTGCTACTATGTCTGCACATCTGCAATGGATGGTAAAGGGGACTGCTCCAGATTACTGATCAACAGAAATAAGCAGATCTATTAAAAGAAATATGTATCAAGTGCAATAACCTGAAGGCCCACAACTCCTTCCACTACAATAAACTAATTCACTTCAAGACTGTGGACATGGAGCCAGCAGCTGATGACAAAGATATGGTGGTGGTCATGAAGTGGAAATCAAGCCCTTGAAAGCCAGCTGCCTCCTACATGCAGATCACCATCAACAAGAAAACCTGGACAACCCTCAGATGCAATAGGCCCATGATCTTCAAGAACAAGTACTACCCCAACCTGCACATGGTCCACCAATGAAAACCACACTCTAATTCTTAGAACCTGCTAAAATGTTACCTTACATGGCAAAAGAGAATTTGTAGATTTGATTAAGTTAAGGACGTTTATGGTGAGATTATCCTAGATTATCTGGTTGGGCCCAGTCTAATCACTTGGGTTCTTAAAAGTAAGGAACTTTTTTCAGGTGTGGGAGGGAAGTGTGACTACAGAAGAGAGAACCAGATAGCATCATGTTTAGGACTTGGCCTGCCATTGTTGGCTTTGAGGATGGAGGAGGAGAGTGTCATAAGTCAAGGAGTGAGGGTGACTTCCAGCAGCTGGAAAAGGCAGGAAAACAGATACTTTGCTAGAGTGTCCAGGAAGGCCATATCTTGGTTTTAGGATGTTGGCTTTTAACCTACAGAGTTATAAGATAAAATGTGTTGTTTTAAGACACTAAATTGGTGCTAATTTGTTATAGAAGTCATAAAAAGCTAATACAGATGGCAATACACACTAATTGACCTACAGATTTAATGCAATCCTTGTGAAAATTCCAGTTGTCTTTTTTGAAGAAATGAACAAGATGATCATAAAATACATAGGGGAATGCAAGGGACAAAGAATAACCAAGACAATCTTAAAAAAGGACAAAGTCAGAAGATTCAGACTTTCTAATTTTAAAACTTAGAACAAAGCATCAATAATCAAGACAGTATGGATATATATAGGCATATAGAGCAATGAAATAGAGTTAAGAGTTCAGAAGTAAAACCATACATCTATTACCAATTGATCTTGTTCAACAAGGGGACTAAGACAACTCAATGAGGGAAAGAAGAGACTTTTCAACAAATGGTGCGGGGAAAACTGGATTTCCGCCTGCAAAAGAATGAATTTGGATCCATATCTCACAACATATAAAAAATGACTTCCCAAAATATCAAAGTTCATAAATACAAGAGCTAAAACTATACAATGTTTAGAAGAAGCATAGATACAAATATTTTAACCTTAGTTTAGATATGACAACAAAGGCATAATAACCAGAACTTAAATATAGAAAAGTTGGGAATCAGGGTGGAGCTTAAGATGGCAGCTGACAGGTCGGGCTGTAAGAATCTCTGTGGAGGCAAGTGACAATAAAGACTCTCTGTGCGGGTAGGCAGGCACTGATGGGAGCGTGAAAGTTCGTCTGAGGGGATACTCAGCTGCATGCACCCAGGTCCCCCCTTTGAGGGTGACCGCAAGCCCCCACGGCCCTGAAAGTAGAGTACTGCTCACAAGATTGCACACAGAAATGTCTACTGCCTTCGGGAACATGCCCAAGAAAAGTCTGCTGAATCCACCTGATTCCCAGCCTGGCAGTGGCGCACACCAACACCTGTCATAACGGACCTGCTGGAGCACAGGGTCTGATTATTGGAGAGAGAGCATTGAGGAATCCAGAGAGGAATACATGCCTGGTGAGGAGCCGCCCACCACAGCCATTTTCCAGGCAGAGATTTGCATTGCCCAGCCCAGCCCAACCCCCTCACCCCCCACCCCCCAGCCTCCAACTTGTTGCCTAAGCTGTAGGACAAACTATTGCCCTGGGCACTCCCTCACCATTGAAGTAGGAGACAGACTGCTCCGGGCTTTGCCTCACAGCTTCAGCACCTAGCAAGGCGCTGGAAAGGGCTGCATTCGAGGTCCAGAGATACAATCTCTGTGAATGGCAGATCAACTACTCAGGACTGGATCATGGTCCAGAGGAAATATCCTGAGAGCACAAACTTCAGAGGGACCTGACAAGTGCTGAGTTCCAGGTGCCCCACCCGCTAACCTGATCCAGCCATAGGACAAAGGGTGTGGCCAGAAAAGGACGAGGAAGAACTCCAAAGAGATCAGTGGTGAATCCAGGACTGACCCAAACCCGCTCCTCCCCAGCAGTCCTCTGAACATCATACTCACACAGCTGCGCCACGACTGAGAGGGACAAACTCAGACGGAGTCTGGACATCAGTCACAGATAGGCCTGGCTGGGGCAACCTCGTGAGAGTACATACCTGGGGAAGAGATCATCCTGTACATCCCCACCAGAGAACTCCCTGACCATAGGACAGTGGGAGGGGAGGACTGCAGCCCCACCCACCTCCACTGCCCCTCCTCCTTCCCTGCTTTGTTCCCTGGAGGTGGCTCTGCAGGAGAGATCTGATTAGAGGAACAATTACAGAGCTTGACACAAGATGACAGGTTTTTGTTGTTGTTTTGTTTTTTGTTTTATTCTGCTTTGTTTTTTAAATTTTCTATTACTTTTTAATTTTAAAAATTTTCTGACTGTTAGTTCATCTATTTTTAAAATATTTTTCCTTCCCCAGGTATGTACTCTCACGAGGTTGCCCCAGCCAAGCCTCATGCATGAATGTGTATGTGAGGGTCTGATCTGCATCCCCCCCCAATTTTTTTTCTTTTCTTTTTCTATTTCCTCTTTTATTTGTCATTCTCTGTTTATGTGTGTTTGTGAATGATTGAGTGTTCATCTTTTGATTTTGTTGTTGATTTTTGCTCTTTTGTTTTTCTGGGGTTTTTAAAATATACTTTTTTTATAGTGTAAGGGGTGTGTCAATATATGTGTGAGGGTTCCACTTGAATTCCCCCCCCCTCCGCTTTTTTTT